>PVIY010048984.1:0-16986 GCA_004026745.1 Myrmecophaga tridactyla
TCAAACACATTAAAAAAAAAAAAAAAAAAGTCAAGAACCTATACATGGGGTTCCAGAAACAGCAGGGCCACATTTCCTTCTGCAACATGGAAAGTTGAACTGTAGGAGGTGTATCTAAGGGATCTGGCCCACTTCCTAAACATGAATACATCTCAAATTAGGTACAGAAAACTTGGCAGCTAGACTAGCCCCAAACCAGCTCAGAATAAAACTGAATTGGTCAGGATTCTTCATAGCAAACAGCAGAAGGGGCCAATCAAAATTCTCGGCCCTGCCAAAGAATTGCAGCATTTCCTTAAAGTGAAAACACTTTGAGGTGCAAGTGCATGTGTGCTTGCGTGGCGGTGTGTTTGTGAGGAAAGGTAACTTTATTTTTATAAATTCCGTTCTCTGTATTTTTTCTCATTTATACCACCAACGCTGCTGCCGAGCGTAATAAAGAATAGATGAGGGTTAAACAGAAAGGAAGCCACAATCCAAATACTACATTTTGCTCAAAAGACACAGGACATACACACCCCAACCCTTCATTTTATGAGAGAACTGAGTTTCACCCCTACCACTACCACTGAGGGCAAAGTTTGGAGAGAAATTTCTCCCAGAGATTCTTCTCCTGATCCCGACATTTCCCAACTACCTCTTCCCATTTCTCTGATGTACTTCCCTACCAATCAGAACTCACAGTCAGATGAAGTAAACTGCATACAAATGCAAGTACCTCACCAGAAGAAAGGCAGCACCCTACAGTGGAGTGCATCTCAAACCAACCGTGCTGAGCAACCTTTTGGGTTTTAATTTCCAATTTATCATGTTCTAGCACTTTTGTAAAATGCAAAAATGTGAATTACTAGAAAAATGAAATTTAAAAAAAACAAAGACACACAAAATACAAGCCCATACTTTTTATTATTAGATTCAACCCTCATAAAATTACTCTGTTAGATTGCTATAGAAGCTTCTAAATACTTATAATTTCTACATCTATTCTGCAGTGAATCATAATAAACAGTTAGTGAACCAATTCTAGTTTACAAACCACACTTTAACTAGCAAAATCCAGGTCTATGACCCTCCCCTGTCTTTAGTATCCTCTCTCTTTTGTTCTCGGAAAGAACCAAAATTTCTTGTTATACCAAAAATACATTTCCATTTGATTTCTAGTGTTTTGACTCTGACCCCTGATACATTTCAATTTGATTTCTAGTAAAATTATCACCAGTTCACTAATTCTGCTGTCATGAGTTTTGGTATTGTCATTTTACCAAATTTTAAGTAGATACAAAATAATATTTATAAATTATAAGAAAGACAAACATGACAAAAACACGTCATCCTATCTTAGAAGTCAGTTTTTCCTCATCTTCACTCCTCTCTGTTATATGTTGCCAAAGTCCTTCTTCACAACCATTCTTAAAGGTCTTATTTTAAGTCCAAACACTGCCACTTTATAATCCATATAATCTTCAACAAATCTCATCCCTCCTATAAGCCTCAGTTTCTTACCTACCAAATGAAGAAGTTGAACAACATGTTGCTCTAATATTCTTTTCAAGTCCCTGTATGATTAATCTAGGTTCAACACTTTCAATGCATTTCATGTTGAATCCCCCTTCCTTCTCTCACACTCCTTACCCTTTCTTATTTTAGGCAATTCTAGCAGCTATCCTCCTACCAAAGACTACCAAATCCATCACTATTCCACCTCCCTTTTATTTTTCCCTCAGTCCTTCCTTTTTCAAAAAGTACCCTTGAGTCACTGGGGAAAAGCAATTCCACTTGATCTCTCAAGTCCTCCACCTCCCCACAAGCCTAGATTCATCCCTTTACAAATATTTCCCTTAGGTCGTCACAGCATAAAAACTATACAAAGCCCCAAAGATTACAATCCAGCATTTTACATACTAAAGAATCTAAATTTATAACTTAAAAATAAGAAAATGGGAGGAAGTACTTGCAAACTTATCTGATAAAGGATTGGTATTCAGAATATATAAAGAACTCTCAAAATTTAATAAGAAACCAAACCACTCAATTTTCTAAATGGGCAAAAGATTTAAACAGACCCCTCACCAAAGAGATATGAATGGCAGATAAACAAGTGAAAAGATGATCAACTGTATTTGTCATTAGAGAAATACAATTAAAACCACAAAGAGGGCAGTACTGTGTGGCTCAGCAGGCAGAATTCTCGCCTGCCATGCCAGAGATCCAGGTTCGATTCCGGTGCCTGCCCATGAAAAAAAATAAAAAATTTAAAAAATCACAAAGAGATATATCCATATAACTTCAGTACTGAAATGACTCAAATTTTTTAATACCAGATAGTGGTCAGAATGCAGAGAAACTGAACTCTTTGTACATTGTTGATGAGAATGCAAAATTGGTACAGCCACTCTGGGAAACAATGTGGCTGTTCCTCATAAAATTATACATACATTTACCATAAGATGGAGCAATCCCACCCCTAGGTATTTACCCAAGAGAAATCAAGGCACATGTCAACACAAAGAGTTATACGCAAATATTTACTGCAGCTTTATTCATAAATGTCCAAAACTGGAAACAACCCAAATGTTCATTAACTGGTGGGAAATGGGTAAATGAATTGTGTTATATGCACAGAGTAAAAAACTACTCAACAATAAGAAGAATGAGATAGTAACACATAAAACAACATGAGTGAATCTCAAAAGAATTACCTTAGCGAAAGATACCAGACTCAAAAAGCTACATACTATACAATTCAACTTATATGACATTTCATAAGAGATGGAACCATTAGAAAAGAAATCAGATCTATGTCTAACAAAGGTTTTGGATGGGAAGAAGAAACTAACTACAAAGGGTCACAAGTGAACTTTTTGTGATAATGGAAGTATTCTGTATCTTAATTGTAGTGGTGTTCACATGACTGTATTAAGTTTATCAAAATTCATAGAAATGTATACCTTAAAGGATGTAGTTTACTGCATGTTAATTATACCTCAATAAACAAACAATAAAATAAGCAAAAAATATAAGCCCCTTTCTGCTTCTATCACAAAGGAATTAGTAGAGAAGTTAAAGATACAGGTAAGGGCGGGAGGGTGAGGAATCACAAGAAGGCAAAGGTCAGCAGGCCCAAAGGCCAAAGACACAAAGTGGCTGGGAAGAAAGAGAATTGGGGGACTATGGGGAACATTAGGGGCTGTGCAGAGGTTGGGAGGCCTCATGGAAGAATGGGCCAGAGGGCTCATTGGCTGAGGATTCTGGATCACGGGTACAGAGCTAAGATGACAGAGGGGAGGAGACGCCTACTGTGGTTGGGAAAATGGATACATTGACCAAATAAGTAAAATGAAATAATATATTGAGGATAAGGGGAACCAAGTTTCTCCCTACTAGAAAATATATATTTTTAAAAAAGCAGATAAGGGTTGGCAAGAAAGAATCCTTAGGTGTTGGACTGAAAATGGAGTTATCAGTATGAACACATGGTTTTATAGTATCAAATATATAACATATACATGCACATAAATACACACACATGGAAACATCATACATATATACATATGTGCACATAGACACAGAATTATGAAATCGTTCCAGGTGTATATGGTGGTGTGTGTGTACATACATACACACGTGTATTTTCTAGAGCCGAGAGGCAACGACACCCCAGTAAATGCATCTTAGCACCCAGCACTCCTTGGAAATTGCTGATTCCAGGGATGGGGCAGAAACAAACAAAAAAACAAGATAAACCCAAAAAACCTTGTGCCAGAAAGTGAGGAAACGTCCCCTGAATTAAGGAGATAGGTCAAAAAGATATGGAGGTCAACATAAAGAGGGTCCCACTGGCCAAACTGAGGGACAGTTTGGGAATCAAAATTGTAGAAATGAATTACATACACCCCACTGAATAAAATAGGAATCTATAAGCCCATAACGATGGAAATAAACAAATGAGAAAGAAAGAAAAACTCTTCCTTATAATAAAATGACAACTAATAAATATAGACAGAATAATAGAAACAGAGAATCACCATGTGGCAACTATCTCAGAAGTGGTTGGTACAGGAAGGAGACATCACTGGATGCTAAGGCCATCAGGTAGAGGTCTGTTGAGAAACAGGATATTGGTGTAATCTCAGAATACCTTTCCAAAAGATAATTATAAATTACAAAAGGAAAGTTGGTGAACTTAATGTGGAGAAATCTTGCAGACATCAACTTAAGCAGGTGATCAAGAAGGTAAGCAACATCGCTGGTTAGGTAAACATCATCTGGCTCCAGGTCTGACGCACTGAGAAGAGAACATCACTGCCAAAAATGACATGACTGTTGTCATAAAGATACACAGGCCCAGACCTACAACCTTCAAAAATGTCAAGGACATGAGACAAAGGCAAAGACTGAGGAATTTATCCAGATGGAAGCAGTCTGAGGAGACATGACAACTAAATGCAACACATTTCCTGAATAGGATCTTGGGCCAAAAAGGAAAAAAGAAATATTACTAGGACAGCTGGTGAAATGTTAATGGGATCTGTGGATGGATGGTAATATTGTTTCAGTACTGATTTTCTCATTTGGAGATTTTTATGCTGGCTATGTATAATAAGAAAGTCCTTATTTGGGGGAATACACAGTGGGGTGTTCAGAAGTAAAGAGATATCATATTTGCAACTTGCTTGCAAACAGTTCAGAGAAGGACTAATATGAAAAGGTATGTACGTATGCACAATCACACAAATATAAGGACAATAGGCAACTGAAAAATGCAACAAAATATTAACAACTGGGGAATCAAGTAAAGGGAATACATGAGTTTTTGTTTTGTTTTGTTTTGTTTTAACTGTTCTGGCAACTTTTCTAATTGGGAAATAGTTTCAAATAAATTATCTGTAAAACAAAAATAGCTATTGACTGCTGTGGCACAATGTCTTTTAATCATCACATAAAAGTTGATCCTAAAGCTCAGAAAGGTTAAAACTTATCCAAGTCCTTCAGCCAACAAATCTTAAACCCTTTAATTTCCTACTATACTATGCTGCTTCATTTGACATATAGGTAACCATTATGTACTGAGCAATATACCAACAACTATACTGATCACTGAGGATAAAAAACAAATCACACAACCTCTGCCCTCAAGGAATTCAATCTAACAGGGATAAACAAATTCATAAAGAGCTATAGTTTGCCTAAACTTTTGGAGCAGGGAAAGTTAGTTTGTTACTCGACCACAAATTAAAAATGGCCCATTAGAGGGTTGATGACAACTTTTGCGATGCAGAGAACAAATAGATCAATGGCCACAACAGAATTCCCTCAGGACATATTAGGGAGAGATCCCTATCTGAGAATCTGAGGGGTATTCATCAACTCCAGAGGTATTTTGTGTTTTGTTTAAAGGGGTCATTTTCTAAAAAGTAATTGTTGTGGTGGGATTTGAACTACTTGGCCCAATTACTAAACTAGATTACTGCTGAAGTCATAACCTGGAAAACCACTCAGAGCAGAAAAACAATTTTTGTTTATGAAAGAGAGCAAAAGTCTGAATCTCTACCAAAGCATCAAGAACCAGGTTTATTAGGCTCCGTGCTTCAATGACTCTGAAAGCCAAATTTACCCCAGAGGAAGCAGGCTTTACTATCAACTATGTGCAAATTAAGTGGTTTTCTTCTGGTTAAAAATCAACTGGAGACAAAGAGGGTGCTGCGCCTCTTGGAATTGCCCTGGGTTTTGCAAGAAGATTGGGCACAGGCCATACATCATTTAAGTGAAAAAAAGGAGTAAGCCACAGACTATGTACTGGTAACAAAATATAACAGTCATTACCCTAAGAGAGTTGAGTTTAAAGGGAAACAGATAAATAAAAAAGATGTTAAGGAAATATCTAGAAAGGACAACTTTCCAGATTGGGGGGTGAAGCATGGAGGAATCCAAGGTCTAGAACGGCTTCTTTGAAAAGGAAATACCATTTAGCTGAGATGTAAGGGACAAGGGAGCATTAACCTGAGTTTGCCAAGTTTGTGCGTTTTATTTTGTGAGGGATTTTGTAAGTGGGCAGACAAAAAACAATACAAGGAAAAATATATACAAAGACAAAGGGGAAAGAAATAGCAAGTAATTTCATCCTTCCGGGACATATATATAAGAAGGGAGTCTGTGGAGGGCTTTAAGTAGTGGAACGATATACATTTGTCGTAAGCTCCATTTTCTAATGAGAAAACTGAGGTTTGAGAAAAGTTGAGTCGATTGGACGAGGTCACTCAATAAATAAATGGCAGACTGATTCTAAAGCCCATCCTTGTTCTACTCCATCCCTCTCAGATTTTTACCTAGATGGTGACCAATTCTAGAGTTCAACAGACAAATCACCTTTTCCCCAGATATTCAACGCTCAGTATTTAATACATTCAGAATCCAAACAATCAACATAGTTCACTTTAGCTCCATTTGGGGGTCAATCCCTTAGTAAAATATAGTATACTCATTTTTATGTTTCCTTCAATCTAGATTTCAATACAAAAATTGAAAAAAGGAAACATTTTTTCCTTACACAAGAGAGGCCCCAAAAGCCCAAGGACGCAATGAGAAGACAGCCCACACAGAATTCACTGCACACTCTGTAAGTACACCACATCAGCATCTATTTTATCTGGCAGCAGAAAGAGGTATAAGTTAGGACCCCACAATTATCCCTGTAGAGAGGCACACTAAAGGGAATGCAGGCCTAACAGTTACAATAATGGTAACACAAATAGCCATATGTACTTATATCCAGTCATGCCAAGAGCTTTCAACCACCCACATCCCTAGTGCCTCCCTCTCCCCTTATGCAGGTGGGCCTATTCCTTTCCATTCTTTTCCAACCCACAGAATTTCAGAGGAATAGATATCTGCTGCCAGGAGTGGGAAGCAAAGAAAGCTCCTGAACTTTTAGACCCAAAAAAAAAAAAAGGAAGTATCCTAACTCCCCATCATATGGTCTATGCATTAGACCATATTTCCCTACATCTTATACTTCACAAAACACACAGAAATGTAGTTCCTATTACACCTGCCAGGTCCCTTTCCCTGACATCTACCCTGCCCCAACTAGATTAGGTACCCTCTCCCATATCTCATCATTTACTCAACCCTGCCATATCACATATATGTGTGCTTGGTACCTGTCCCCCCACTGTACTGTGAGGTCCTGAGCACAGGATCTAGCTTCCTCTCTGCCTCCCTCTATATCCTCAAGAGCCAGCAATGTGCTCAGCATACAGGTGAATAAAAGTTCACTGGATCAATACATGAACTGACTAATGAAAAGGGAAGTGGGTAGTACAAAAGGGAATGGGTGGAGAGTAATCTAAGGTCTAAGGGACCAGGATATCCAAGTGGAAACCTAACTACAGTCTCTACACTGCAACAATATATTGACTGCAACATTTGTATAAGAAAACCAACCTGTAATAGTCTCTAATAGAGAGCTTTAGAACAAAAGATGAAGCTAATAGTATGCTTTATTTAAAAAAAAAAAAAAAAGGTAATCATATATTACACTAAGTCCTCAAAAGCAAAATAGCAGCAATAGACTATAGCCTACAAAACTACCAGAGCCCTACCACTCAGCTCCAGTTCCCAACACAAACAGCAATTCAGGGCTACTTTTTAGGAGATGGCTTCTCTGCCCAACACTTCCCCTTTACCCACTCTACCCTTTCCTCCCTCTGCAACCAAAAAATATAACAATGAATGTAATACCCAAGAATCTTCAGAAAGACAATTCTCCCCAATTCTCCTCAGTATCCTGAGGCTACGAACAAGATAGGCAACTTGTTCCCAACTTAAGAAGACTTCATCTGGGTAATGAATGTTATTAGTTCATCACTAGGTAATGAATGTTAGCTCATTCTAACTTTCATGTTAGAATGAAAGTTAGCAACTCCTCTAGCAAACCACAATGAATGTGACTTCAGCTCTGCAACAAGGTTTTTACCAGGCTCTTCTTTTGTTCCAATCCACCAGCTACTTTCTCCCCTCGGGACAACACATTTAACTCTTTAATCTTCCTTACTAACTGTATCAGTCAAACAGAACCTGAGATTTTAAAGGTTTAAAAAGAGGAAAGGGTCTGATAAGGTTCTAGAATCTTTTCAGTTTAAACCCTATAGCCATACATTTTCTTGGAATTTTTTTCTACTTAAGAAAACTGCAAATTACGGAGCTGGCTTTTACTAGATTTACTTAGAAAGCTGTAATAAGATGTCAAAGCTGAAAACAACTTCATAAATAACCTCAACATACCCCCCCACACACACACATTTCACAGACAGAGGAAGGTCCAGAGAAGTCAAAAACTATCTAAATACAATTACATAAAGGAATTCCCTAAACTGCCAGATCCCAGATGGAAAAGACTATACCTACTTTATCTCCAGTGTCCAACAGTGTTCAGTACTTGGTAAGTGGTTGGTGAACTGAACTAAATGAACACAACTAATTATGGAAAAACTAGGACTATGAGCCATGACATTTTACTTCAAGGACAGTGTTTTTTCATGACGTGTTAAATCTATGGATGGATAATATTCATACATACAACAGACCCTATAAAACTCAGGCTCTCAAAGCCTTCTTGACCCAAAGGGAGAAGAGAGAAATGGGACAAAATAAAATTTCAGGGGCTGAGAAACTTCAGAGTTGAAAAGTTATCCTGGAGATTATTCTCTTATATTATACAGATATTCCTTTTTAGTTTATGGTGTATTGGAGTGGTTAGAGGGAAGTACCTGAAACTGCTGAACTGTGTTCCAGTAGCCTTGATCCTTGAAGACGACTGTATAACCATATAGCTTTTATAATGTGACTGTGTGATTGTAAAAGCCTTGTGTCTGATGCTCCTTTATACAGGGTACAGACAGATGAGTTAAAAAAAAATAATAATAAGGATAAAAAGAAATAAATAATAGAAGGAATAAAGGGTAAAAAATTGGGTGGGTTGAAATACTGGTGGTCAGTGAGAGATGGGTTGGGGTAAGGGATGTATGAATTTTTTCTCTTTATTTCTTTTTCTGGAATGATGCAAATGTTCTAAAAATGATCATGGTGATGAATATACAATTATGTGATGATATTGTGAACCACGGATTGTAGAGCTGGACTATGTATATGAAGATTTCTCAATAAAAATATATTTTTAAAAAAGCGCTAACCTTGGAGACTGGATTTAAGAGCTTCAAGTTTCACATCCATAAACAAAATGCACACCCTTTTCTCTTAATGGCAAAGTGGCCTCAGTAACCACACTAAGATAAAAGTGGTATAACATGGGCTAGTGAGAAAACAAATTAATACCAGGACAATCTCTGATCTACAGAGGCATAGAAAAGGCAAAGGGGTTCTTGAAAATAAAGGTTATTTGTTCCAAAAAAAGAAACAAACTCAGGCTCTCTCCCTCTTCAACAACCAAACACATTCCTTTTATTTCTGACACCATTTACAAGATTTACAACCTCTTTATGTTCCAGCTGCTCTAAAAATTACATAGCACTTCTAAACTGATTTCCTAAAATATTCCTTCCCTCCTACCTAGATACTCTTAATAATTCTCTTGAATTAACTAATATTTTCAATGACTGTGCTCTTTGGTATCCCCCTCCTTACATCTCAATAATCTGAAACAATCTGTCTCTCTTCCCTTGTTTGTGTCCCCCTAAACCAATGGTTCTCAATTTTGGTTGCATACTGGAATCACTTAGGGACTTTAAAAAAAAAAAATAGCAAATTCTGGATTCCACTCCCAGAGAGCCTGATTTAATTGGTCTGAGTATGGTACAGCCTAAACACTGAAAAGCTTTAACAGCTTCCCCAGGTGATTCTAAGGCATAGCCAAAGTTAAGAACTTCAGCCCTAAACCCTTGAAAATGCACCACATGATCCATAATATATTCTAAAAACAACTGTGCTAATTACCCTGGACTTGGAAAATATTAGACTGCACCATACCAAGGTAGTATATTGCTAATCTAAAAGTACATTACAATCAGTTTACCTCTGTCATTTAATAATAATACATTAATAAATATGTCAGTAAAGCTAAATAAGTTATTTAATGATAATGAATGGCCAGCATCCTACTAAAGGACTGCAGAGGCAGGGAAAGGCTGTATTGGAGTTTTACAGTCAGAAATACAATTCGTTTTTTATTTTTATTTATTTATTTATTTTTTACCAAGGATCCAGAGTCGTTCAAATGCAGATGGTCTTTCTGTATTAAAAGTAGCTTTCTGTGGCATATGAACAACCTCAACTCCCCAGAAGCACAAGACTTTATATATCTCCACACCTCTGCTCATATCAATCTCTCTGTCTAGAACCCCTTTTACCTGTATGCAAGGAAAACACCTATTCATCCTTCAAAGCCCAGTTCAAATGTCTTCTTTTAGTGATTCATTCAACCAATATTGAGGATCAATTATATGTCAGGTATTGTTCTAGGTGCACTGGTAACACAATGTTGAACAAGATACAATACTGATATCTTGGTCTCACAATACTCAAATTCAACCTGGGAAGCCAGACAGTAAACAAGGAGACAAATTAAAATAATTTCAGATGGAGGCAAGTGATATCAAGAAAATAAAACAGCATAACTTGACAGCTTAAATGGTATATGGTGACTCTCCCCAAAGGCACACTCATTTGGTCCCTCAAGTCCAAATCAACAAAACGGGAACCTTTACTATACATTCCCTCTTACACTCCCAGCATTAATACTTACTACATTCACATGACTATTTTGAATGAATAAAGAATATAAAGGAAAGGAAAAAAAACAATTTTTTTTAAAATATGGAAAAATAATAATAAGCTAAAAGTTAAGAGACATTAATTTTCACCTAAATCTTTCCCACAGCTACAAGATTTTGGGCAAATCACTTCCCCTCTTCTGTAAAATAACTAGACTGGATTAGACTGGGATTGAAATGTTCACCAGAGCCAAAGATAACATAAGCAATGAAGAGAACAGGTAGGGACTGAGTTCTGGAGTGAACAGCCCACTCCTAAAGTGAAACTACCATTATTCAGTTCCGGCAGACTGCCACAAACCATGGGAAATGTGTGCCCCGTGTTGCCAAGAGAAGCTAAAAGTCTGGATTTTGTGTGCACTCTCCCAATTTTTAAATGTTAAATCCAAATGTCTTTTTTTCCACCAGCCTTGATGATGTCTCCATAAAATGAATAAATAAATATCCTCTACCCCACCCCCCCAAAAAAATCCAAAAATCTTTAAAACAGTTAGCCAAACAAAACCCCTGCATGCAGGAACCAGATCATAGGCCTGTTGGTTTTAACAGTGAACCAAATTATCTATCTCTAAGTCGTTTCTAACAGTCTAAGGTTCTTAAATGAAATATCCTCTCAAAGAAAAACTGAAGGGGAGATAACAGAATTAGGAAACAAAAAGTAGTCTCCTCCCCAAATGTACCAGTCAGATCACTTAAGAATCTTCCTCATAATTCATCAGGCAGCAAATCCTTGTTTCCTGGAGAGAAACTTTATATCCTGGAGAGTAAAAAGATCAATTTCAACTCCTCCTTTAAGACTGTAAAAATAGTAAGTCCACTATATATTTAGTAATCTGGCCCTGTACTGTTTATTGTGCTTACTGCCCAAAGGTGCTTAATAAATATCTCTATTCTAGGCAATCAGGAATGATTAAACAGAGCATGCACAGACAGCACGTACAGACAGCACACAAAGACAGGCAGACATACACATACATAGCATAAAGTAAGGAAATCAATTATGCTGAAGACTAGCAAGATGCTCCAAAGAAACAGCAGGAATTTGATATGAGCAGCAGGACGAGGAAGGACAATGAATAATTCAGACTCCCTGATTCACTTAAAGTCATGGCAAAAACAAACTGAGACCATAGTTCGTGGGCAGAGCTCCCTCAGCTGAAAGGCAACAGGAGCTCACCATTTGAATAGAAAGCCAACTGAGACTGCTCTGAAGGTGGGAGAGTGAAGAACTGAAAAACTTACACCTAGAATAACTCAAGTTATTTTTCTGAGAACCAGTACCAAACTTGAAAGCAGACAATGATTTCATACTGTCATTAGCAAAGAAAAAGGAACGTGCATATTTTATTTATGCCCACCCTCTTTAAGAAGGCCGCCATTGGGCTAGTGAGCCAAAGTAACCAAGAGAAGGGAAAAGAAAGAAGTATTAGTCAGAATAGCTAAAAGTATACAGACATCTTATCAACCCCTACTCTCCTACTCTCAAGGTTTAAGGAAATAACTAGTACTAACTATCTTCAAGTTATCAGTGATAACAGTGGATTTATGAAGTATTCATCAAATTGCTTAATACAAGTTCCACACGATTTTTAAACACAGCCCATTCTGAAAACAGACTGAGAGTTATCCCGAGCATTAATCAGCTACCATAAACTTAGGTGGAAACAGGGTTTTGTATAAAGATAAAACAAAGATGCTACATAATTTAGAGAAAGAAAACAGTTCAACCTGTTTTAGTCTTCTGGATAGGTTTGATGTTTTCACTTCAATTTTTGTTTGTTTTTTGATGACAGGATGTTTGCAATCATTCAGCTTTTAAGTCTCTCAAAGTTAAGATACGTCAGCAATTATTTCAGTCCTACATTCGTGAAATGTTATTTGTAAATAACATGCCACTGAATGTTACAGTATTGAAAACCATGCTGGTACAAAAATCAAGGGAAAAGAACAAAGTTGTGATGCTTCTCACATTCTTCTAAAGCTGTACGCTATGCAATGAACAGATCCAAAATATTATACTAGGTGAGTAGAAAAATACTATCACAAATAACTGTACTCTGAGTGAGTCCACATTTTTAAATTAAATTGAAAAATAAACCTGATTCCTCAGGTTAATTTACCAAAAGCAACAAACAACTTGTCAAAATTCAAAGGGCTGAACAGGAGATATTTCAGCCCTAAGAGCAAAGAAGAAATAGCATTAATATTGAAAAGTAATTAAATAGCAAGCTGCTCCTCCTCATGATAATAACCAAATTTTCCTATTTGCATGAGGTCAGACTCTAGAGAATTAATCGGTAAGCCCAACATGAAAAGGCACGTGATAGTCAGCAGCGACTCAAACCGAGACCCTATTAAAGACAACTATGCCAAATGGCAACTTTTTGCTCATACTGCAAGTCATGACCCAAGGGTTCATAAGCAAGTTCAAAAGGGTCATGAATAGAAAAAAGTCCCTAATTTCCTAGCGACTGGTGCTTCTAGTAATAAGACACTACAAAGTGTTACCTGCCATTTCTTTTGACAGAGAACAATAAGGCTGGCGTTGATCTATCTTAACTGGAAAATTAATGACAAGCTTCCCAGATGATGCTAATTGGAGGCCGGAATTAAGAAATACTCATCCAATTAAGCCTTGAAATAAGCTAGCTAGGGCTACTTAGCAGTGAAATCAAGGGCAATGGGTTAAAAGGAGGTTTTGACCTCCTTTGTTTGAAATAATTATCTTAAGCAAAAGAACCAAACACCACTTAGTAATCATTCACCCTGAAAATCTAGGATATGTATTCCATGCAAATAACATTCTTTCGATTCTAAATTCTATATCTATTAAATCGTTAATCATCCAATAAATATTTATTTACTGAGTCTACCATATATTATGTGCTGTGCTAGATGCTGAGAATTTAAAAAAAAAAGATCAAAACATAGTCCCTACCATCAAGGAGCTAACAATTTGGTAGGAGATAATGAAAAATAAACAAGCACAGATAATACAGTGAGATAAATACTAAATAGGAAAAAATACAAGGTTATGAGAGCATTCATTGGGTTCCTAATTCATCCTCAGAAATTCAGCAATACTGTGGATAGACTGTACGTGTGTGATGATTTTTCAATAAAAATATTTCTATATTAAAAAAGAAAGAAAGAAATTCAGTGAAAAGATTCCCCAAGAAAACTGACCTATAAAATAAGATCTCAAGGATGAGGGTTGGGGCACTAAAAGAAGGAAAGCTGGAATGTTACAGACAGAACTTCAAGTAGCACTGCATGGTGTGTTTATGAATGGATTGATAGCTGGGAAATGAGGTAAGAGCCAGATCACTTGGGTCATTTAATGGAAAATCTGTCACTAAAGGGGAATGATATGATCAGAGTTGTTGCAGAACAATTACACTGAGAAAGATCATTGCAATGGAGTGAAGTGGGATGAGAGGGACAAACTAAAGGCAGAAAGATTGTAGCTGCATCTTCAGCAACTGAGTAAATGGTGGCACTGGTCACTGAATTACATAAGAAGGACAGAGTTTTACAGATGAGAAGAGGCCAGTTTTAGATATGCTGGGTGTACAGTAACTATGGGCTATTCAAATGCAGCTGTACACTTAAGTAGGTGGATACAGACATCTGAAGTGCAGAAAGAAATTTGGGATAGAGGTAACAATTTGGAAGCAGTCACCATAGAGATGACTAATAAAGCCTTAGGAACGGGTAAGCCTGCCCAAGGAGAGCACACATAACGAAAAGAGAGAAAAAGGCCTACAGCAGAATCCTGAATAGAACCAACTTTTAAGAGGAAGAGACTGTGAAAGGTCACTGGGAGACAAAGAGGGAAAAGGTTTAAAAGATGTTGCCAGAAAAGCCAGGAGAAGCAAAATATTTCAAGAACACAAAAGATAAGGATATTCACTGGATTTAGCCACAAAGGGGTTACTGGTGATGTTGGGGGAGAGTTTCATGATTGCAGATGAGGAAGAAATCAGACTGCAATTTTGAGAGTTGAAATTATTAATTAAGACCTTTATTTTATGAGGTAGGTTTGTAGACGGGAAAAGAGTAAAGAGAGCTTAAAGGTGAAGACTAAAGACTAAATGAACTAGATTTTGTTTATTTTTAATGAGACAAGAATGTTAATCAGAAAAGTTAACATGGAAGCGCAGATTTAATAATCTAAGGAAGCAGATATATATCAGACCATGGTGAGCTGCTAATTTAAAAGCATTGGTAACGATGTGGCCATGTGATTGTGAAAAAGTTGTGTCTGATACTCCCTTTATCCAGGGTCTAGACAAATGATAAAAAAAATAAACAGCACAATATTCCATCATATATATACAGCATCATTCACCAATCTACTTCTCAGTCATTGCTGCTACAAAAAGCAGGGAAGTTGTGAGGCATGCAACACTGTGATTGAACCTGTTGGACAACTGGTGAGGCAAAATAAGCCAGAAACTAAAGGGCAATTATTGTACGGTCTCATTAAAAAAGTACTTATAAGAAAACAGGTGCTTAGACTATAAATTCTAATAGCAATGACATTTAGTATGGAGCATTAATTGTCATTTTTGGGTTTTGAGAGGCTATTTCATATATGTATAACCTGGTATTTAGAGATAAGAATGAAGCTAACAAAGTCGAGAATAAGGTAATTCAGAATACAGGGGTAAGGAAGACATTGTCTATATTTTAGAACCTCATCTACTCTTTGAGACCAAAAGGAGAAAGATTTCTTTTGTCCAGAACCTAAATTTTTCATAGCATATAATCTAACTCAACCTATCTGGATAGAGCATGTAAACAATCCAAACACAGGGAGCCCAGAATAAGAATGAGGGCCTTTAATCCTGTATAGCTTAATATAATGCCTGGATACAACCCAAAGAATATTAAGCAATCAAAAAGTACTGGCAAAAAAGAGCACCTCGAGTTCAGCCCTGCTCTACGCGAAAGTTAGAGAAGGGACAGGAGGGCGACTGAGGTGGCAATTTGGGAGTACGGCTGACCAGGGAGAGCCTTCTGCACAACTTAGGGCAGCGCTAGTTTCAGAGGCTGAGGAACTGAGAGGCAGAAAGCTGGAGCCTGGTATGGAGGCTTGGAGCTTACAAGAGTGCACAACAGACAGGAGCCGGGGACTAGGAAGTAAACCAGGCAACGTTCCTTGGGTATGTTCCCCTCACCAGTGCAGCCCCATGACCAGCAATTCACCCCATACCCCACGCACCTGTACTCTGTCACCCACTCCCATTCCCTGCACTCCAGTTGCCCCCATGCCACCAGCCCCCAGTGTATGTACCTGCCCCACACCCCCTCCCCAAGTACAGCCTAACCCACCTCTCCTGCACCCCTCCCGAGCATTACCTCCCCCTCCCTGTTCCCTGCAGGCTGTTGCCAGCACATAAAGGCTGTGGGCACTACCCTCCAAACTCAGGCTACCCCTGCCCCCCTGCCCATAGTGTCGCACAACCTCACACCCTCCTTCCAGCTCAGCGTATCAGTTTATGGCACTCCTAGACCCACGCATGCACATGGGCCCCCAATCACGTCATTCAACTCTGGGAACCGCACTTTATCGCTCATGCGAATGGCCCTCAGCCACACTTCCCAGCTCTGAGGAAGTGCTGAGCTGCACAGACAGGTCATACCTGCTCCCAATCCATGAAGGCATAAGACCGACCTGCTGCCACGGCTCTACACATGCACACAAAGGGCCCCATGCCTTAGAACAGCGCACACCAGGGATATGCCCCCCAGATCGGTGCACCCGCACAGCTACTCACAGTCACAAGCATCTGCTTAACATCCCCAACCTGCGCTTATACCTGCCCTGAACAAAGACTTTGTCAACAAGAGACTGGCCCTACAAGAAATACTAAAAGGAGTTCTGCCAGCCGGAAAAAAAAAGACAGGAGAGGAGGGTCTGGAGGAGAGCACAGAATTGAAGAGTATCACTAAGGGTAATTTAAAGGATAAAAAGAGACACAGGGAAAAGAATATATAGATCTGACAAATAAAATAAAAAAGATAAGATGGTGGAATCAAGAAACGCCTTTTCAGTAATAACTTTGAATGTTAACAGACTAAATTTACCAATTAAAAGATACAGGTTAGTAGAATGGATGAAGAAACATAATCCAGCTATATGCTGCTTACAAGAGACTCATCTTAGACACAAGGATACAAATAGACTGAAAGT
>PVIY010048985.1:0-16987 GCA_004026745.1 Myrmecophaga tridactyla
AGTAAAATCTCATACATCAGCTTTAACAGATGAACATTTGCAATCAATCTTGGTAACAGAGAACACTGTAAACCCCAGTTAAGTAAAATGCTATCCCCCCAAAGAATCTCACGTCTCTCATTAGATGTATATGGCAAAATATTGTACCCAATTATTATTATAGTTTTAATTTCATCTAAAAAATTGTGGAAATTTGTTTCCTCCTGTAATATAAGTTATACTCTAGATTTTGCCTCCTGACCTGCAAAACTACAAGGAAAAGCTTGTCAACCCCCAGCTCTAAGATTTCCTCACCTCTAGAGCAAGCACTCCTCAAGGCAAAAGAAGCATCAAAAATTTCATCTTTATGTGTACATGTGTGCATACATATATAGATGAGTGCACTGAACTTCAAGAGTTGAGTAACAATCATAACAGTGTACAAATGTGCTGACAATTTGATAGGCCAGCTATGAAGTCTGCTCATTTTTGCTGCTTCTTGTTTTCCTCTGATGTCAACATGAACATGAAATGTTAAATAAGAGTGTGAAACCATTAAATTAAAAACCTGAGCAACCTTTTATCTAGGATATGGCCAGATGAGCAAAAAAAATAAGGATAAAAAATATATGGATATTAGGGGGATGTGCCAGTTTGAATCTTGTGTACTCCAGAAAAGCCATGTCCTTTAATCCTCATTTAATATTGCTGATATGGGACCTTTCAGATCATTTCCATGGAGATGCAACCCACCCAAATATGGGTAGTAACTTTTGATTAGATGGTTTCCATGGAGATCGGCCTTCACCCACTCAAGGTGGGACTGTTTATACGAGCCATGTTAGAGGGAACCATTTTGGAAAAAGCTTTATAGCCTTTGGAGATGAAGGAAATCACCCCCAGGGGAGCGTCATGAAACAAGAAGTCTGGAAAGAAAGCTAGCAGACATTGCCATGTTCATCGTGTGCCTTTCCAGTTGAGAGAGAAACCCTGAATGTCATCGGCCTTCTTGAATCAAGGTACCTTTCCCTGGGTGCCTTAGATAGGATGTTTCTATAGCCTGGCTTTAATTGGGACATTTTCACAGCCTTGGAAGTGTAAACTTGCAACTTATTAAATTCCCGTTTTAAAAGCTATACCAGAAATTCCATTTCTGGTATATTGCATGCTGGCAGCTTTCAAAGTAAAACAGAGAGGATAAAGTATAAAGAATTGGGGTCTGGTGGCTGATGAGAGGGAGGGGTAAGAGTATGGGATGTATGGGTTTTCTCTTTTTGTTTCTTCTTCTGGAGTGATGCAGATGTTCTAGGAATGATCATGGTGATGGATGCACAACTATGTGATGATGGTGTGAGCCACTGATTCTACACCATGTATGGACTGTATGTGTGTGAAGATTTCTCAATAAAAATACAAAAAACATAAAAAATTCTGGGCAAAAAGTTGTACGACTGTTTATCAAAAGCTGTTACTGTAGACAATCATGCTATAGTAGAGCAGCAGTCTACCAGTTAGGAAATCTCAAATTAAATCTTTTTTGCCTGCTCTGTGACCTTTAAAAAATGGGGGTAAAGCATCTCTCTCAAAAGGCTGCCAGTAAGAATCTAACAGTAAGTAGAATACGTAACAGGATAGTTTTCTGTAAAATCTGTATTATATATCCAGTAACCTCAAAATACCCATTACACACTACAAATATATACTGCTTTGTCCAATCACTCTCCCCATTCTGATTTCTTCTCCCAGTACTGAATAAATATTCCTCACCAAGCAACAATTCTTTCCACTTCCTGTGCCAAGACAAAGGCATGTTTTAAACATATCCAGGCCATCTTATCTTAAGAAGTGCCCATGCTTTCATTTCTTCCTATTTATAGGCCAAATATTAGGCCTAAAATATTCACTATGACTACTGATAGTGGGACTAATTCATGAATAAAATATCTGAAAAGGTGGGAAAAAAAAGGTCATCCACTTATTTTGTCTAGTCAACAAAAATGGGTAAAATTCCTATTCTGTTCATGCATCAGAATCTCCTTAAGTTTTATATGAACAGATCTTGAACGCCACCATGGAAGATTCTGATCCATGAGGTCTGAGGGTAAGACCTGGGAATATGATTTATAGCAAACTTGACAGGTGATCTGATGCAGCTAGCTTGGCCATGGTTTCAGGATTAGTGTTTGAAAACCCACTGGTTTAGAATACAAAACCACACTAAAGCCAGGAAACATATGCTCTAGTGATAACTGAGAGATTATGTGTTTGGCCCCTGGGTATGTGAGTTTCCCTGCCATTATGATTAGATCACCTCCTTCTTCTTTCCACATCCTCTTATAAGAACATAAAAACACAAAAACAAAACTGCCTTTAGAAAGCTAAAGTGACCCTTTTCACAAGAATGCACACAAATAATTAACACTAATCATTATATTTAAAGCTTCCTTAAAAAATAGAAAATAAAAAACCAGCATGGTCAATGTAAACATACTTCATAAAAGTTACTTAACAAGACCCCCAACCTGCCAGAGTATAAAGAACAGTATAAGAAATAGTTCCATTATTCCTATAAGCAAGAACAATAAAGAAAATGGTGCAAGATATTATGAGCATACCTCCTACTCCAGGCCCCAAATTTGGCGCAGTAGTGTTCTGCCCACCAGTGCCACTGGAAGTACTGCCACCAGTGCCACCCGCAGTGCTGGTGGTGCCACTGGAAGCTGATGAGCTTTGGGAAGCCGGGGGAGCCCATGGATTGGGTAATGGATCTCTATTTTCCGTACGAGAAGGCTGACTACCTTCACCTGAAGATGTATTGCTCACTAAGGAAGCAAACGGATTACCACCAAACTGTAAAGAGAAATATAAAAATCGTAAGACTAAGATTTTAAATAACACAAAAGTAACATTTTTTAAAACTGAAAAATCACATTCTCCATACTAAAAAGTACCTCTCAATTATGTACACATCTATGTTAAAAGAGAAACTGCTCCTTAGCTTAAACCTTAAAGCCAGTGTCTCACCTGCTCTTGTGCAGCACTCAGCATTGGTTCTTGAATATCAGTGTACATGCGCCGTAAAGCATTATATCCCCCTGGAATGCTTTCCAGGTTACTCAAAGCTCGGTCCTGGTTTCTCATCATTTCCTGCATCATTGCTGGATTCCTGGCAAGTTCCAGGGTCTAAGAAAAAGATTTCAGAAAACAAAAAAAGGATGGAAATATCCACGAATTACTTTAGCTATAAACTGTCATGGCTAATTTTACAAGTTTTCTAATACCATGAATTAGCAAAGTCTTCAATATTTAAATCAGAAGCTTATTTTAAATAATTCCTGTTGGATTTCATCTCAAAAAGGAGGCCAACATTCAAATAACATCAAGGAGATAGAAATAGGGTGAGATATTGGGTAACTGGAGTTGAAGGGATACAGATTGTGCAACAGGACTGATTGTAAAAACTCAGAAATGGATAGCACAATACTGCCTAACTGTAATACAATTATGTTAGAACACTGAATGAAGTTGAATGTGAGAATGACAGAGGGCAGAGGTCACAAATAAAATCAGAAAGAAAGATAGATGATAAAGACTGAGATGGTATAATCTAGGAATGCCTAGAGTATATAATAATAGCGACTAAATGTACAAATTTAAAAATGTTTTTGCATGAGGAAGAACAAAGGAATGTCATTACTGCAGGGTGTTGAAAATAGATGGTAATTAATATTTTAAAATTTTAACTTATGTGTGAGACTAAAACAAAAAATGTTTATTTGGTACAAAATTTTGTATTTTGACTAGTGCAGTTCCTAATATAACTGATGTGGACAGCTTAATTGAACACCATAAGTACATGAAACCTTGAGAAGGGCATAAGATTTTGTAGGTCTGTCCAGAACGATACCCCAATAAATCCCAGAGTGATTTGAGCAGTGAGTAAAAAAGTATTTGCAAAGTCCCCTTGGGGGAATGGTGAGAAAGGGGGAAAATTCAACTTCCCCAAGGGGAAAATTCTTGATATTCTCACAAGCAGTGGGGACAACTGAAAGCAACAGGCTCAGTCCCCAATCTTGGGGTTTGTTCATATGAAACTTAACCCCACAAAGAACAGGTCAAGACTACTTAAAATTGGGCCTAAGAGTCACCCCCAAGAGAACCTCTTTTGTTACTCACATGTGGCCTCTCTATCCAGCTAACACAACAAGCAAACTCACCACCTACCCCTGTCTACATGGGACATGACTCCCAGGGGTGGACCTTCCTGACAACATGGGACAGAAATCATAGAATGAGCTGGGACTCAGCATCAAGGGATTGAGAAAATGTTCTCGACCAAAAGGGGGAAGAGAAAAATGAGACAAAATAAAGTGTCAATGGCTGAGAGATTCCAAACAGAGCTGAGAGGTTATCCTGGAGGTTATTTTTACACATTAAATAGATATCACCTTGTTAGTCAAGATGTAATGGAGAAGGTGGAGGGAACTGCCTGAAAATGTAGAGCTGTGTTCCAGTAGCCATGTTTCTTGAAGATCACTGTATAATGATATACCTTTCACAATGTGACTGTGTGATTGTGAAAACCCTGTGTCTGATGCTCCTTTTATCTACCTTATCAACAGACGAGTAAAACATACAGCATAAAAATAAATAATAGGAGGAACAAATGTTAAAAAAAAAAAAGAAAATATTTTCTTAAAAATGAATGCCCATCTCCTGAATTAGATTCACCCTTTATTTCTTAAATCTGCAAAATAAACTGTCTGCAAAGATGGTAAAATATACCAGAAATGTGTAAATTCAAATAGTTCTAATTAGTCCTTTGTTGAATTTTCCTGAAGAAATAATAGGATTTCTCTATTTAGCATTGCCACCTGTATAGGGTAAGCTCTTTAACCACAGAATATTAAACCTTAAGAAATTGTGTATGATTTTTCAGCCAAATAAACTGAAAGAACTTTCCACATACTTGTCGCATTATATCTGGGTTATTTAGCATGTGACTAATTTCTGGATTTCTCTGTATCAACTGCTGCATTTGTGGATTGGCCATAATTAACTGCCTCATCAGGTCAGGATTTGACAGCATGCTCTGGACAAAGGGATTTTCCATGATCTGAACCATCATTTCAGGGTTGGACATAAGCTGCCGCTGCATCTGGCTTTGTAGTTCAGAGAAGTTAGATGTATTCAAACCCAAGCTACTCAGACCTGCAAGCCCTCCAAGGCCACCTAAGAGGATAAGAGGGAGAAAAGACAAACAAATGAAAGTTATACTG
Source organism: Myrmecophaga tridactyla (assembly GCA_004026745.1). NCBI lineage: Eukaryota > Metazoa > Chordata > Mammalia > Pilosa > Myrmecophagidae > Myrmecophaga > Myrmecophaga tridactyla. Next base: position 5,259 of record PVIY010048985.1, read on the forward strand.
ATAGCAAAAGTGTTCTAAAATATGAAGATACAAAAATATTAATTAAATCTACTCCGTTACAGAAACCCGTTTTAGAAAAGGAATAAAATTACCACTACTTTCATAAATACCTGTTTAATTGCTACAACTGAAATTAGGTAAAAATTCATTCACTTTGATACTTAAAAGTAAATGAAACGAAATAAATTTTCATGTACCAGGTAAGGAAAGGAAGAAAAATGAAACATATACACCTGGACTATATTTCAAATAAATCTTTTTCTGCAAGACTGCTTTTATGGTTAGTAAGTAGAATTCACCTATAAACTCTGGTTAGAACCGAGTTGTTGCCAATCAAGGAAGGAGAAAGCAGCCAGGACTTACACTGGAAATATATCTTTCTTTGGAGGAATTAAATCACAGAGAAACCAAATAGATACAAAAGGATAATTTAAGGGTTTATCACAAAAATGTTTATTTATTTTGTAAAATTACCTAACCAACCAAATGTCTTCATTTCCTACTTACTGAGCACTTTCTACATATGCCAACAACTGTGCTACATGCTACCACATTAGGAATAAGATGCCAAGAAATGTAATGGGAAAGACAGATTAGGGGATAAAGAAAAGCACTTGCCTACATGGATGTAAAAAAGTGCTTCAATAGATATAGTCACAGGGTAAATTTTGGTAGTATAGTGCCCAAGTGGAAGGCAAGAAGACATGATGAAACTTCCCAATGCATTTGGAGAATGAGTAAGTTGACCAAAAAAAATGGGAGGGCTGGGAAGAGATTTAACACTAGGCACAACAAGCATCACAAAAAGCAAAAAAAATAAATGTACTAATGCATTCTTGCAACCACAAAAAATTCAATATGACTGTTACAGCAGTTAGCACCATCCATCCAAGATTCCATGTGAAGACTCATATTTCCCGCCTTTTGCAGCTCGTCAGAGCCAAAGGACAGGTCCCACACATGAGAAAAGATACGTCACTTTGGCCAAAGTACAGAAGGCCCACAGCTTGAGACCTTTAGCTCTCTCTTTTGCCATATTCTAAACGGTGTAGCTACAAGATGGTAGCAGTTCATCAGCTTGAGATCCTAAGGGACTGTGAGGATGGGGGCCTTACTTAGCAGTGTAAACATGTAATTTGAAAGAAAGCTTTATAGAATGAAACTAAGCTTTGTTGTAACAAGCCATTGAGTTTGGGGGTTGTCTATTACTATAGAATATGCTGTCCTGACTAATGTAAACTGAGATGCAGTAAGAAATAAGGATGGGAAAAAAAAAAAAGAAAAAAGAAAGATGAAGAGGTAGCAAGGGCTAAATCACAAAATCCTTGAAAGATCCAAATAAAAACGTTGAGGGCCTGTGTGCTGGTTTGAATCTGTGGTGGACCCCAGAAAAGCCATGTCCTTTAATCCTCATTCAATATTGCTGGGTAAGAGCATTTTGATTGTTTCCATGGAGCTGTGACCCACCCAACTGTGGGTGGTAACTTTTGATTAGATGAGTTCCAAGGAGGTGTGTCTCCACCCGTTGAAGGTGGAATCCTTTAAAAGAGGAAACATTTTGGAGCGAGTCCTTTTTGTAGAGCCACCAGACAGCCAGCAAATGCCGCCATGTTCACCATGTGCCCTTCCAGCTGAGAGAGAAACACTGAACTTCATCAGCCTTCTTGAACCAAGGTAATCTTTCTCTGGATGCCTTAAATCGGACATTTCTATAGACTTGTTTTAATTGGAACATTTTTACGGCCTTAGAAGTGTAAACTAGCAACTTATTAAATTCCCCTTTTTAATTTATGGTATATTGCATTCCAGCAGCTAGCAAACTAGAACAGCCTATATCAAGGGAGCAGTATTAAAGAGTAATTATATGAGGAAAATTACATAAAAGAAGAACTTCTTGTGCAAGAGCACTGGTAGGTAAGAGGTAGTAGTTTTGAGAAAAAAAGATAATGGGTAGTTTTCTGTTTTTGTTTGTTTTCTAGGGAGTCATATACAGTCTAAAGTACTAAAAAGAACATCAAATCGTATCTAAGAGAGTTGAATACAAGGCAGAGAGTTTAGAAATGGTGTGCAGATTTGAAAGTCACCAGGATACAGGAACACTCTGGATGTCCCTCAGGGAGAATTACAGAGTGAAGAAGAAAGGCAAAACAAACCTCTGAGGAACAATACCAGCATAAGGAACAGGAAGAAATGAAATCCATTAGGTGACAGGGAAAAAATGGTAAGAAAATTAACCAGGGAAAATCCGTATCATGGGTGTTAAAGAAAATTTCAAAGACAGAATTGGTAAGCATTAAGAGAGCTTGATTTAAAGTATGAAAAATATCCATTAAATCTGCCAGAGTTCAACAGTGACCATAGCATTTTCAATGAAATTTACAGTGATGGGGGCAAAAACAGAAAGTATAGTTTGATTCTTCCCCCACTCTCCACCTTAGTGAAAGGGAAACAGAGAAAGAAAACATTTTTTCTAAAGATGGCTGACATGGGAAGGAAAATAAAAGGTGATATTGAGATTCTGTGGCTTTTTCAAAAGGGAGAAGAGTCAGCAAAAAGGGAAGCTGAACATACAGCATGAGTGGAATAATTGAGGGAGGAAAGCCATTAACATGAGAAGGGACAGGAATGAAATTTAAAATGAGTTTAGGGATGGGGAAATGAGACCATATCTTCTGGATTTGAGAAACCAGAGAGCTGTATAGTCTCAGACATATTAACTAAAGCCACTACAGGCTTCAGTTTCTTTGCCTAAAAAGGGAGAGGAGGGAAATGATCTACCTCTATGATAACACCCATGGGACTGATCAGCTAATAATTTCATCCTAATCTCTCTAGATTGCTCATGTTAATAATTTTGCCATCTATAACTCAGATGCCTCAACCAAAAAAGGCTACTGAGACTCTAAGATCTTTTTAGAAAAAAGGAGCAGCAAACAAACAAACAAAAAAAGGCAAATGCAAATCCATGCCATGTCCTTCCAACATATATTTGGCACAGTAGGACTAAATTACCGTAAAGTTCTTTCTGGAAGGGATAAAAGATGTGATTCTTGATATGTGAAAATTATACATATTTAAAAAATGCAATTTCAAGGGAGCATACTACTCATGCAACTTAAGAACTGAAAGAAACATTAAACCATTTATCTATCCAGTTCAGCTTTTGTTAGCTTCAGCGTATTTTTTAACCCAACAAAATCTTCCACAGAACTTCAGTATATAAAATTGATATAGGAAAAGTGACTTTGGCTAATGCAGAAAAAGATCCTTCCTTAATCACTTGGCTTGATCCCAAAGCCCCAGCCCTTCTACAGCTGTTCAGGACAGTTATTAAATCATAATACAGTCTGATCCTTTTTCCTTTTACATATATGAGAAAATTATATTCAGAGAGCTAGCTTATGATCAGTAATAGCTACTCTTCCTTAGATTCAATTATCGAGTTCAGATCAGGGATATGTATAATACCAATCTTTCATTAAAAAAAAAAAAAGTCACTTATTTAAGTAAATGTAACCTAACCCAGCACATCTGGATCCTCAACTATTTCCTTAATACCTACAATTAGAGAAGTAAACTACAGAAGTAAGTTATTACAAGTTTTGTGGTTTTGTGCATCTTTGTTTTTTTCTTTTATATTAAAGTGACATTTTATTCTTGTCATTTATCATCAAAACTACCTTGGGTGTGGGGAATTTTTTCATCCCCATAAAAATCACTAAGACACTTACCTAAACCAAAAGGGTTACTAGGGGCAGAACCAGATGTGGAGCTACTATTAGGAGCAGATGATGTGGTAACATTACTTCCAGTGGTGTTTGTTTGCTGAGCTGAATGATCCTGAGGCCTAGGAAAAATGAAATGAAGTCACAGCATAAACAGTGGAGCTAATTATTTTAAAAAGAATCTCTGAAGTTCCCACACCCAGAAATAAAGTATAAGCTTTCAGACCAACTCAAATTACCAGTAAGTAAATATCCTGTGATAACTTAGCATTAGAATACAAATACAAAGAAACAAGGCAAAAAATAAACCTAAAAACCTAAAAAAAAAAAACTAAAATACACGATTACTCATATTTCATTACTGTTAATCATACTGATTATGTAAAAGGAGCTAGGTCACCTCAAAAAGAATCAATGATCCAGTCATACCCACTTGGTATGGTGCGGTAGTTTGAAACTGTATGTACCCCAGAAAAGTGCGTTCTTAAAATTAATCCATTTCTGTGGGTGTGAATCCACTGTAAGTAGGATCTTGTGATGAGGCTACTTCAGTTAAGGTGAGACCCACTTCATTCAGAATAGGTCTTAATCCTCTTACTGGAATCCTTTATAAGAAAACGAAATTCAGAGAGAGGGAGAAAAAGCCACTAAAACAAGAAGCTGAAATCTATGAAACCCAGAGGAGAAGCGAGAGAGCAGGAGGTGCCATCATATGCCATGCCATGTTGCAGGAGTCAAGAATCATCAGCAATCAATCTTTGAGAAGAAAGCAATGCCCTGATGATGCTGCATTGGATCTGAACAGTTTCACGGCCTCAAAACTGTAAGCTTGTAAGCTAATAAATTTCCATTGTTAAAGACAACCCATTTTATGGCATGTGTTTTCAGCATGCCTAGCAAACTAAAGTACTTAACTATATAAGCTTTTAATCTATCCTCCTCTTCTGGGAGGGGTAGGGGACAATTTTACTAAGACCTTTGGAACTGTTAAAAACAAAAAAGAACCCACCAACAGAAAGCTGAAAAATCAATATAAGTAGTAACTGATTATTACTTAATATCATCTTTAATAAAAAATAGATTAGAAAATATTTTCATCTTATCTCTCAGTTAAGAGTTCTGAATCTCACTGGTTCTCTCATTGATCCTAAGATGTACCTTTTTTCATTTTAACATCTGTGAAAGCAGATGTCTCACAATTACATACAAACAATCACTTGAGATGTCTGCACAGAAGTTATCTTAGCTTTATGACTGAGTGTCTGAGGCACTGTTGTACCATACTTGTTGAGCTTAATTACCACATAAAGTGTCTCCAATAAAAGAACATTACTTTGTAAAAAGAAAACCAAAGCAACAAGAACAAGGGAAATAAATTGTATTTCAGTGAAGTAAAGATTTGCTGTTAAGGAAATACCAGCATAAAAACTTGCAGAATAGGAGTCAATGGCATGGAAGAAAATCCTGGACAAAATAGTGTAGCCCTCTTAAGAAATGCTTCATCACCAACAGCTTTGATTAGTATAGAGTTTGATATAGAAAAACATATTCAATGACTGAGTAAAAAACAGATTTAGGACAATCACTGTGAATGTGAAGTTGTCTTAGGAAGGATTCACCCAATTTAATTCACTTGTATTTTCTTTTCTTTTCCACATACACAGAAAGATACGATAAAAATCCATATCCTGAAGTCTAAAAGATCTGTAAGTATAATACAAAATTTTTATGTCTTAAGAAAACATGACAGTTTAACTGGCAGTATTCTTCCATAGTAATAGCTAAAATAAAGGTGCCTCTTAAAAACTGATGGTGCCAGGTAGTGGCTGTGCCCCTCAAGATGGCAAAGCAAAAAGCTTCAAGGCTCCATCACCCCATTAGAAATTTGAACTAGCAAGAAGAACTGGCAGAAACATCTTTCTCAAAGCTCCAGAAAACAGTTAAAGGACTGCAGTAACAGGGCAAGCAGTAAATCAAGAAAGAGATTACTTAAAACTAGTAGAATCACTGGATGCCCTGGCTGGATCCTCACTCACCCCTCACCAACTTAGTGCAGAGATGAGCCATGCTTCCAGCATTTCCCTTGGTCCTGGTTCTGGAGGGAGCAGAGTAACTCTTGTGCACATGCTGGGAGTGTATGTGTCTGGCCCAATTGGTCTGCTGGGTGCCTGAGGGACTCACCATCCCAGAATTTACCCTGTCTTTAGAAAAGGATCCTCAGAGAAATCACCTACAGAACGGAGTGGGGCAGTAGTCAAGTAGCTGCCTGATGCAAAGGAATGATGGCTTTAGGTCGTAACAGTGTAGAGCCCAGCACCTGTTTCCTAGGGAAGAAGGGACATTTGTATTTGTGTAAATAGGGACAGCGGAATTTCTAGGGCCACATGTATATGCATGCATAAAACAAAATGCATGCAAAGAAAGGATTAGGAGGCCTCTTAACTTTGGCCCAGAGGTATTTTCTAGATTAGCTGTAGGGTAAACCCTGAAAGGGTGCACTCACACAGGTCAATCTGCAAAGACTGGGAAAGCTGTTTCCTCTTTTTTCTTTTTCTGTTAGCTCCTAGCATTCAAGGAAAGCTCTGTGATAACACTAGCTAGATACAAGCTTAAGGAACAGATGTCTCAGAGTCTAAATTTCAGGGATAACACATTAAAATAACAAAATGTCCAGGCTTCAACAAAAGATTACAGAACATACAAAGAAACAAGAAGTCATGGTCCAGGCAATAAAAAAGATAAAAAGCATCAGAAACCATCAACAAGGAGGATCAGACCTGGAACATTCTAGACAAAATACTTGGCCTGGGAATTGAAACCCGGTCTCCCGCAAGGCAGGCGAGAATTCTACCAAATGGTCCTAAATATGCTCAAAAAGCCAAAGGAAAACATGAACAAAGAAAATATCAGTAAAGAGATAGAAATTATAAAAAGGAACCAAACAGAGCTGAAGATGACAGTAACATAAATTGAAAATTTCCTAAAGGAGTTCAATAGCATATTGGAGCTAGCAGAGGGGAGAATCCGTGAACATCTGAAAATAAGACAACAAAAATCATCCAGTCTGAGGAACGGAAGGAAGAATTAATGAAAGTGAACAGAGTCTGAGGAACCTGAGACATAGCAGCAAATGTGGGAATCTCAGAGAGAGAAGGAAGAGAAAGGAGTAGAAAGAATACTCAAAGAAACAATGACCGGACAGACACATTCAAGATGCTAAACAAACTCCAAACAGGAGAAACCCAGAGAACAACGCCATGCCAGGTAATAACCAAACTGTTGTATGCCAAAGATGAAGAGAATTCTGGAAAAGACAAGAGATAAGCAATCTATCATATACAAGGCAGCCTCAATAAGATTAAATGTTAATCTCTCATCAGAAACCACAGAGACAAGAAGGCAGTGAAGGCAGTGGGAAGACATATTTTAAGTGCTATGTCTGGCAAAACTGTCTTTTAAAAGTACAAAAGAGATTAAGCCATTCCCAGATTTAAAAAAGCAAACTGAGGGACTTCATCACCATTAGACAGGCCCTCAAAGAAATGCTAAAGGGAGTTCTGCAGGTTGAAAGGAAAGGCCACTAGCCAAATTACTGAAGCCACACAAAGAAACAGCACTCTCTGGTAAAGATAATGATAAGGGTAAATATAAATAAGAGTACTACTGTATTTACCAGTACTATCGTATTTTTTATTTGTAGTAACACTTTAATTTCCTACAGGATCTATAAGGCAAATGCATAAAATGTAATGATAAAATGTAATGATATATCAGTGGTTTGGACTCAATGTATAAACATTTAATCTGTGACAAGACCTACATGGGGGGGGGAAGCGTACAGGAACACAGTTTGGGTCTATTACTGAATTAAAGTTGATATCAAAGCAAACTAGATTGTTATAGATTTAGGATCTTAAATAGTGACCATAAAGAATATCAGATCTCAACAACCAATTACAAGTAAAGAGATCCAATCAGTCATCAAAAATCTTCCCACCAAAAAAAAAAGCCCAAAACCTGATGGCTTCACAGGAGAATTTTTTCAAACTTTTCAAACAGAATTGACACCAATCCTGCTCAAACGTTTCCAAAAAAAATTGAAGAAAAAGGAACGCTACCTAACTCATTTTATGAACTAACATCACTCTAATACCGAAATCAGATAAAGATGATATAAGAAAACTACAGCCCAATCTCCCTAATGAACACAGATGTGAAAATTCTTAACAAAAATACTAGCACATCATGTCCAATGCCACATTAAAAGAATTATATATCATGATCAAGTGGGATTCATACCAGGAATGTAACGGTGGTTCAACATAAGAAAATAAATCAACATAATACAGCACATTAACGAATCAAAAGGGAAAAAAAAATCACATGCTCGTATCAACTGATGCTGGAAAAACATCCAACAAAATCCAGTATTCTTTCCTGATAAAAACATTTCGAAAGTTAGGTATTGAAAGAAACTTTCTCAATATCATAAAAGGCATTTGTGAAAAAACCATATCCAGCATCATACTGGTGAGAAATTGAAAACATTCCCCTTGAGATTGGTGATGAGACAAGGATGCCCACTGTCACCACTATGATTCAACACTGTATTAGAAGTACTAGCTGGAGCAATGAGACAGGAGAAAGAAATAAAAGGCATCCAAATAGGAAGGGAAGAAGTAAAACTTTCATTATTTGCAGATGATATGATCCTATACTTAGAAAACTGTAAAAAATCTACAGTAAAATTACTCGAGTTAATAAAACAAATTCAGCAAAGTGGCAAGATACAAGATTAATGTACAAAAATCAGTAATGTTTCTATAGAAAAACAATGAACTATCTGAGGTAATAACTAAGGAAAAAATTCCATTCAGAATAGCAACCAGAAGAATTAGGTATCTAGGAATAAGTCTAACCAAGGATGTCAAGGACTTATACACAGAAAATTAGAAAAAAAATTGTTAAAAGAAATAAAAAATGACCTAAATAGATGGAAAGATATTCCATGCTTGTGGATAGGAAGGTTAAATATCGTCAAGATGCCAATCCTACCCAAGGAGATCTACAGATTCAATACAATACCACTAAAAATCCTACTTTGAGGACTTGGAAAAACTGGCTATCAAGTTTACATGGAAGGAAAAGAGACCTTGAATAGCTAAAGATATGCTAAAAAGAAGAGCAAATTGGGAGGTCTACTACTTCCTGACTTCAAAGCTTACTATAAAGCCACAGTGATCAAAACAGCATGGTACTAGCACAGAGACAGAAGCGTTGACCAGCAGAACAGAATCAAGTGTGCAGAGACTGACCACCAAATTTATGGACATTTGATCTTCAATAAGGCCCCCTAATCCACTGAATTGGGACAGAATAGTCTTTTCAATAAATGGGTCTGGGAGAACTGGATTTAAATAGCCAAAAGAATGAAAGAGGACGCCTACCTTATACCCTATACAAAAATTAATTCAAAAAGGATCAAAGACCTAAATGTAAGAGCCAGTACCATAAAACTTTTAGAAATATATGTAGGGAAATATCTTCAAGATCTAGTAATAGGAGAAAGCTTCTTAAACTTTACACCTAAAGCACAAGCTGTGAAAGAAAAAACAGACAAATGGCAACTCCTTAAGATCAAGAGTTTCTGTGCCTCAAAGGACTTTGTTAAAAAGGTGATGAGGCAGCCAAACTCAATGGGAGAAAATATCTGGAAACCACACATTGGAAAAAGGCCTGATATCCTGTGTACATAAAGAAATTATACAGCTCACCAACAAAAGAACAAACAACCCAATTTTAAAATGGGCAGAGGAAATGAATAGGCACTTTTCTGAAGAGCAAATACAGATAGCTGAAAAGCACACGAAAAACTGCTCATCGATTGGCTACAAAGGAAATGCAAATTAAGATGACAATGAGCTATCACCTCACATCTCTAAGAATGGCTGCTATTAAACAAACAGGAAACAATAAATGTTGGAGAGGATGTGGAAAAACTGGAATACTTATTCACTGTTGGTAGGAAGGTAAAATGGTTCAGCTGCTATGGAAATCAGTTTGGCCATTCCTCAGAAACCTAAATATTGAGTTGCCCTATGACCTAGTGATACCAATACTCAATATATACCCAGAGAGTTGAGACAATGACAGGAACAGACATTTGCATGCCGATGTTCATAGCGGCACTATTCACAATTGCCAAGACATGGAAACAATTCAGGTGCCCATCAACAGACAAGAGGGTAAATACAATGTGATCTATACATACGATGGAATATTCTGCAGCATTTAGACAAACTGATGTCCCAAAACATATGACGATGTGGATAAACCTTGACGACATACTGATGAGTGAAATAAATCAGACACAAAAGGACAGATACTGTATGATTCCATTATTATGACTCTGATAAAGCCACCAGTGTTTTGGAGCAGCTAGAAGGAAAAATCTGAATGTCATGTTTTTTTGTTTGTTTGTTTTTTGCCTTATAAAAGATGGACCTGCAGAGATTTAATTGATGTAGAAAACACAGGATTATTACCAGAGTTGGTTATAACACATGAGTTACTCCCAAAGCACTCAGAATGGGCCAAATAACAAAATGGACTTTTTCTGTATGGTAGGTTGAATGTAAAATGTATCTGAGGGGCTAAAAAACAAAAAGTTCATTTAATTTGTTGATTCCATGGCAAAGAAATGAGTGGTGGGATGTTAAAAGTTGATTTCTATGTATTGAGGAGGCAAAGGCAACCTCATAGCTTTAAAGACAAGAAAAATGGGGGCATTTCATATAAGCAGATGTCAGAGAACATCCCCTGCAAGACCCAGAGGACCTATGAATGGCAAGGCTGCAGGGAGCTGTGCCAGGATGGTGGCAACTCCAACTGGAACAACCCCTCACTGGCAATGTCAGGGTCTGGCCTAGCCCTGACCTCCTTCAGAACAAGTTGCCGAGCTCTGAGAAGAGGGATCGGGGATATGGGATGGCGCAGTTGGAAGGCTGAGATGGAACAGTTTTTATCCATCCCAGGTGCTGGGAGCGAGCTAGAAAAGATAGATGAAAACAAGGACCTACAAATATACTCAAGCTGTTCTAGGAAGAGGGAAATTGAGATGAGGATCAGAAGTCACCGCAGTTTTTCCCTATGGCTTTTTGGCTTCCTGGAGAAACTGTGTCCTTGAGACCTGAGAATTGAGCTACAATGGCTCTGGGGAGGAGCCCCAGGGAAGCAGAGCATGTCCTGAGGAAAGCCCAGCAGAGGGAAGATACATGGCAAAGCTTCCTGGGGTCCAGACTCCATGCAATCCCAGGCATGGAACTGGGCAGCTGAGCCCCATTCTGAGATAGTCAAAAGGAGATCTCTATGAGCTTGAGGTATTAGAAACAGGCATGCACCCAGAAGATCCTGGTCCCAGGGTACAGACATGCCATGGAAGCCCATGACAAACTCTGGGAATTGTTCTGTAACTGCTGGTTGAAGTGTGCTTTGAAAATTACTGCTTTTTCTCTTTTCTTTGTGTGTGTGTGTGTGTGTGTGTGTGTGTGTATTCTACAACTAAAAAATGTTTAAAAAAAAAGCTATATGCAGTTATAGTAATATTAGATAAAATAAATTCCCAAAACCAAAAATTTGAAAATATTTAGTAACATAGCAAAGTTGGTATTTGTGATAAATTTTTACTTGATATTTTGAGAATGCACATAGTTTTGATAGTTAATCAAATGGTATTTAAGATACTATCTAATATTTAGAATTCATGTAACTGTTTAATTTACAGATTTTTTTCCTTCCTTGCTTTTATTTTAAATTGGTTTATGAAACTTACTGTGCAAACTCAGGCTTTACAATGATTATATGGATACTTAATTTAAATATGCCTATGGTTAAACTAACTAAAATTTCCCTTTTTTGGTGTTTCTAAGAGTATTGTTTGTTTTCTTAAATTAAAAAAAATTAATAGCCCCCACCCACCCCAATAGCGCAGACAAAAAAGAGAGA
>PVIY010048987.1:0-16984 GCA_004026745.1 Myrmecophaga tridactyla
TTTTGTCAGACATTTCATATTTTTGATACAATATTTTATATTCTTAAATAAGATTTGTAGGATATGTAATGTCCCACATTCATACCTATCATTGGAAATTTGTGTTTTCCCTTTTTTTTTCCTTTATCATTTACTACTTGTTCTTTTCTCTGTTTTTGCCTTCTTTTGGGTTAATCATGTTTATTTATATTCTTCTTTTACATGTATGTTCAGTCTTTTTTACTCTCATATTTAAAAATTTTTTTTGGTATTTTACATCTTGATTTTCCTCTGTTTACTGTAGTCTTTGTTTTTAAAAAGATGCCTGTGTTTGAGTTCTCTAATCCTGCTTTTTGCTATGTTACATCTGCTGTTTATCTCATCTTGAGTTAATATTATTAGATATTTTTTGGTTCTGGAATTTCCATTTTATGAAATCCAGTTATCTGGTGAAAATCTCTAACCCATCATCCATTTTCTGCATTTTCCCCTATATTTTCTTGAAGATATTAATCATACATGCTTAAAATTCTTTGATAACTCTAATATTTGATTCACCAATGGATCTGTTTCTTTTGTCTTTTTTTGTTTTCTGACTTTTTGTCTTGTTTGTTTTCAACACTGGTAAGTTTTTATTGAAAGCTCAACGTGTTTGAAAAAATCAAAGAGGCTTCATAGAATGTTAACATCCTCCAGAGTACATCCTTTCCTTTCATAGGCAAGTAGATTTGGAGGCTGGCCTCCTTCTTAATCTAGAGGTTCTCAAACTTTGGTGTATATTAAAATCACCTGGCGAGGTAATAGAAAATATTGAAGTCCAGTCTTATTGAAATAAAGCAGAGGCTGGATCACTGTATGTTTATCAAATTCCCTAGGTCATTCATATATGACAAAGTTTGAAACCCTGCTTAATCCAGTCAGGAATTGTGTGATTGCTGTTTTGAAAAGCCTTCATGGATCTCTTGTTTACTTCTTTTCCTAACATGCAACCCCCTTTTCATTTCAGTTGAGAACATGGTGTGTTCATTGGGGCCCTCTCCCAGAACTTGAGTCTTATTTTCCTCAATAGCTCTGTAAGTTTGCCAAAAATTCTTGTTTTTCCAGAGGAATTTTCCATGGCTTTTTAAGGCATCTGTGTGATATAGTTTCAGAATTTGGAAAATACATGAAAAAAAATATTTAGCATATTTGCTCACTTCTCTTTGAGCTTCTGGACCCTGAAGTTTCTAATTTTTATGTTTCCAGGCCCCTAAAATTGCTTAAATGTCTCCTGGCTTCTCTACTTTTTAGTGGCAGCCCTCTCTGTGGGCACATTTCCAGTATCTTGTTTCTTGACCTAAGAAACAAGACCTTGACCTAAGTCCGGGCTGCTTAAATGTCCCCAAGGGAAAACCCCATTGCCTTGTGTTATCTCACACCTTAGCATGGTTTTCCTTTCTCAGATTTGTTTTCCCTGTAATTGCTCATTGTCGCGGAGGTCCCAGATGGTTTTTAAATAGAACTTTTAATAAACATGGCTTTTCTCTTAGTTTTGAGCTATAGTATCGGTACACCACAAATCCCTCTATTGCTCCTGGGAGCAAAAGTTAATATTTTTAATATTTTGAAAACAAAAGAACAAATCATGGTTTAGTTTCTTGCTGTTGTTTTTCAGGAAAAACATAAACAAGAATTGGAAGACATGAGGAAAGCTGGTCATGAAGCCCTCAGCATTATTGTGGATGAATATAAGGTAAGGCTTTGAGAGTCTGTTGTTCTCTGTTATTTTAGACTTTAGAAAACTTTAGTAAAAATTTCACACAGAAAGGCATGTGAAAAATTATGTAATGTATAGAAATATAATGCAACGTTACTTTGTTATAGAATTTCTTTCACTTGGCCAATAAGTGTTTATTCAAAGGATATTTGGTAGATTACAAAGGTAATAATAGATATTCGTCTACATTTGAGAAGCATATAGATGTGAGAAAATAGGGTTGGGAGGTGAAGAAGTTTTGAAGCAGAAAATACTACAGAATTAATTACTAGATTAGGTTTTTATGTCTTTTCAGTGTTTCCACCTCTAATATAGAGAGAAAACATTGAAGTCATGATATAATTCTTTTGAAAAGAATTGTTACATCTTTTCTCTTCTTTAGCAAATTAATTAGGTTTGGGTACATGAAATAATAGCAGAAATTATTATGTCAATGCCAGTGATATACATAGTATTCTGTTGATTTTTTAAATGATCCTTTTTCCCATATTACTGGATTCAATTAGTTAAAGGCTTAAGAATTTTATATCTGTGTTTATAGAAGGTACTGATCTGTAGGTTTCTTTTCTTATGTGATGTTTTTGTCTGGTTTTCTCTCGGTAATACTGGATTCTACAAATGAGTTTGCAAGTTTGCTTCCATTAAATTTTCTGAAAGAGTTTGTGTAAATCTGGCATTATTTCTTCCTTAACTGTATAGAAGTGTTTACCAATAAAACCCTCTGGGTCCAGAATTTTCTCTGTGGAAAAATATTTAACTACTAATTCAATGTCTTCAATAATTATTAGTCTATTAAAATTGTTTATTTTTAGGCATGCTTTGTTGGTTGTGTCCTTTGATAAGTTTGTCCTTATATTTGTTTTTGAATTTACTACCATTCATATGTAGTGATGTCACCGCTCTCATTTCTAGTATTGATCATTTGTCTCCTTTTTTTAGTCAGTCTACTTAGTGTTTTATTTATCTTTAAAATTTTCCTTTTTTTTGTTCTCTAGCTCATTGATTTGTACTCTGATTTTTATTGTTTCCTCTCTTTTGCTTTCTTTTTTTCATGCAAGTTCAGTTGAGATATATTCATATACCATACAAACCATTTGAAGTATACAATCAGTGGCTCACAGTTTCATCACATGGTTGTGCATATATTCCCATGATCAATTTTAGAACATTTTCATTACTCCAGAAAAGAAATAAAAATAAAAAAGAAATCCAAACCTTCCATACCTTTATCCCTGCCTGCCCCCTCCCTCATATTTGATTCATTGTATTGGTGTGGTACATTTATTAAAATATTATTGTTAACTGTGGGTCATAGTTTACAATAGGTAAATTTTCCCCCATATACCCCTCTATTATTTAACTCCCTTTAAGAGTGTCACACATTTGTTCTACTTCATGGAAGAACTTTTTAATATTTGTACAGTTAATTGCAATCATTGTCCATCTTAAGATGGGCAATATTTTAACCGCCAACTTTCCTTTTGGTGACATATGACTAAACTTCCCCTTTTCACCACATTCACACGTCATTCAGTACTGTTAATGGTTCTGTCAATAATGTGCTGCCATCATCTCTATCCATTTCCAAATGATTAAGTTCAACCTAGTTAAACATTTGGCACAGCCTAGTTAAATATTTGGCACATAATTAGCTCATATCAGTGAGATCATACAATATTTGTTCTTTTTGTCTGACTTATTTCATTTAACATAATGTCTTCAAGGCTCATCCATGTTGTCTCATGCTTCAGAACTTCATTCCTTCTTATTGCTGGATAATATTCCATTGTATGTATATACCACATTTTGTTTATTCATTCATCTGTTAATGGATACTAGAGTTGTTTCCATCTTTTGGCAATTGTAATAATTCCCCTATGAACATGGATGTGCAGATGTCTGTTTGCTTCCCTGCTTTCAGATGTTCTAGATTTATCCTGAGTAGTGGGTTGTAAGGCAACTCTATACTTAGCTTCCCGAGGAACCACCAAACTGTCCTCCATAGCAGCTGTACCTTTTAATATTCCCAACAGCAGTGAATATGTGTTCCAATTTCTCCATATCCTCTCCAACATGATTTTTTAATAGCAGCAATTCTATTATGTGTGAGATGATATCTCATTGTGCTTTGATTTGCATTTCCCTAATAGTTAGTGAAGCTGAGCATCTTTTCATGTATTTCATGAGCAAGTATTTCAGGTGCTTTTTAGCTATTTTTTCTTTGGAAAAATGTCTATTTTTAGTATTTTCTCTTTGGAAAAATGTCTATTTATGTTGTCTGCCCATTTTGTAACTGGGTTGTTTGTCTTTTTATTGTTGAGTTGTAGGATTTCTTTAAATATTCTGAATATCAAACCCTTATTGGATATATGATTTCCAATATTTTCTCCTTGTGTTGGTTGCCTTTTCACCTTTTTAACAAATTACATTGAAGCACTGAAGTATTCAGTTCTGAGGAATTCCCATTTATCTATTTTTTTCTTTCATTGCTTGTGCTTTGAGTGTAAAGTCTAAGAAATTATCACTTATTACTAGATCTTGAAGATGTTCCCCTGCATTTTCTTCTAGGAATTTATGGTACTGGTTCTTTTATTTCAATCTTTGATCTATTTTGAATTAATTTTTGTATATGGTATGAGATAGAGATGATCCTTCATTTTTTTGGTTATGGATATCTAGTTCTCCCAACACTGTCTATTGAAAGACCTGTTCTGTACCAGCTGTGTGGATGTGGGAGCCTTGTCAGAAATCAGTTGGCCATTGATATAAGGGTCTATTTCTGAACTCTCTATTCAATTCAGTTGCTTAGTATGTCTATCTGTATGCCAGTATCATGCTGTTTTGAACAATGTGGCTTTATAATATGCTTTTAAGTCAGGAAGTGTGAGACCTCCCTCTTCGTTCTTCCTTTTCAAGATGTTTTTGGCTTACCGTTACAAATAAATTTGATAATTACCTTTTCCATTTCTCCAAAATATGCTGTTGGCCCCTCACCATTACAAATAAATTTGATAAGTAGCTTTTCTATTTCTCCAAAGTATGCTGTTGGAATTTTGATTGGCATTGTATTAAATGTTTAAAACAGTTTGGGTAGAATTGACATCTTAATGACATTTAGCTTCCCAATTGATGAACCCAGAATGTCTTTCTATTTATCTAGATCTTCTTTGATTTCTTCTTGCAGTGTCTTGTAGTAGTTTTCTGTGAATAGTTCATTTACATCCTTGGTTAGGTTTATTCCTGGATGTTTGATTCTTTTAGTTGCTATTGGAAATGGAGTTTTTTTCTTGATTACCTTCTTGGATAACTCCTTACTAGTGTACCGAAACACCATTGATTTTTCTGTGATCTTGTATCCCACTACTTTGTTGAACTAGTTTATTAGCTCAAGTAGCTTTGTTGTTGTTTTTTTCAGGATTTTTTAAATAAAGGGTCATGTCATCTGCAAATAGTGACAGTTTTACTTCTTCCTTTCCAATTTGGATACCTTTTATTTTGTTTTCTTACCTAATTGGTCTAGCTAGAAATTCTAGCACAATGTTAAATGACAGTGGTGACTGGGCATTTTTGCCTTATTTCTGATCTCAGAGGGAACATTTTTACTCTTTCACCAGTAAGTATGATGATAGCTGTGGGTTTTTCATATATGCCCTGTGTTAGCTTGCCAGCTGCCAGAATGTGATATACCAGAACTGGAACAGTTTTTAAAAAGGGGAATTTAATAAGTTAGAAGTATACAGTTCTAAGCCTATAAAATGTCCAAGTTAAGTCACCAACAAGAGGTTACCTTCACTCAGGAAAGGACAATGGGTCAGGAACACTTCTGTCAGCTGGGAAGTCACGTGGCTGGCATTTTCTGGTCCCTTGCTCCTGGACTCTGTTGCTTTTAGCCTCTATTCCTGTGTGGGTTCCTCACTTTGCTTCTCTTGGGCTGGCTTTCATCTCTTGACTTCCTTTGGCTCCCTTCAGGTTCTAGCTTGCTTATCATCTCATGGTAATGTCTGCTGGGCTCCAAGCATCTCCAAACATCCGTGTCTCTGTTCCCCAGATGTCTGCATCTGTGTCAGCTCAGCTGTGAAGTTTGTCTTTTTCTGTCTGTTACTCCCTTTAGTTTTGCTAGTGTTTACCTCATGTATTTTGGGGCACCTTGAATATTTCAGGTTGTTATTTCTTGGTGAATTGTCCCTTTTATTAATATACAGTGTCTTTCTTTATCTCTAACAGCATTTTTGCATTTAAAGTCTGTTTTGTCTGATGTTAGTATTAAGGTACCCCAACTTTATTTTGGTTACTACTTGCATGGAATATCTTTTTTCATCGTTTTACTTTCAACTTATTTGTATCTAAAATGAGTATCTTGTAAACAGAATGTAGATGGATCATATTTTTTAATCCATTCTGCCAATATTCAAAGTTATTACTGTAAAGGCAGTACTTACTTCAGTCATCTTATCTTTTGGCTTTTGTCAGATCCATTTTTTTTTTGCTCCTAGACTCCATTGCTTTTAGCCTCTATTCCTGTGTGGGTTCCTCACTTTGCTTCTGGGGCTGGCTTTTTAAAGTTATCTTTCGTAATAGTTTTTAATTCTGTACCCTCCTCTAGGCCTCTCTTTACTATCTTTTCAGCTGGTAGAACTCCTTCAGTAGTTCTCATGTGGCTGGTCTCTTATTAAGTAATTGTCACAGCTTCTGTTTATTTTGAATATTTTAAACTTTCCCTCATATTTGAAGGGAAACTTTGCTGGATAGAGAATTCTTGGGAGGCAATATTTCCATTTCATTATCATATATATGTATGTATGTATGTGTATATATAAAACCATTACTTATATACATAATACCATTGCTTTCTAGCTTCCATGGTGTCTGATGAGAACTCAGCATTTAGTCTAATTTGGTTTCCCTTGTATGTAGTGAATCGCTTTTCTTTTGCTGCTTTAAAGAATTTCTCCTTCTTTCCAGGATTTAAAAGTATGAACAGTATGTATTTTGGAGTTAGACAATTCAGATTTATTCTATTTGGAATATATTGGGCTTCTTGGATTTGTGTACTTATATCTTTTATAAGGGTTAAGAAATTTTCTGCTATTATTTCTTTGAATATCATTCCTGGCCCTTTTTCATTTCATCTAATTCTGAGACACCCATGATGCATATGTTTGTGTGCTTTGTGCTGTCAATCATTTCCCTAAGACCCTACTCAAAACATTCCATTTTTTTTCACTTGTCTTTTTTTGTCTGTTTGAATTTGGTTGCTCTGTCTTCTAGCTCACTGATTTGTTCTTCTTTCAAGTCTGCTCTTGTGTCTTCAGTATCTGTTTAATTTCATCTACAGTGTCTTTTATTTCCATAACATGCTATTTTTATATTTATTCTTTCAGATTCTCTTCTTTATACATTTCTAGTATTGTGTTAATATCCTTTCTCTCTTTATATACATTTTCTTTTATTTCTTTGAATTGATTCAGGAGATTTGTTTGAATATGTTTGACTAGTTCCAGATTCTGTGTCTTCTTAGACTTTTGGTTTGTTCCTTTGACTTGACCATTTCTTGTGTTTTATTTTTTATTTTTTAAAATATTTTTATTGACAACTCTTTACACACATACAGTCCATACCTGGTGTTCAATCAGTGGCTCATAGTTACCATCACATAATTGTGTATTCATCACCACGATCATTTTTAGACCATTTGCATCACTCCAGAAAAAAAAATAAAGAGAAAAGCTCATCTCTCCCATATCCCCTAACCCTCCCTCTTGTTGACCACTAGTATTTCAATTTACCCCAATTATTTTACCCCTTATCCCCTCATTATTTATTTTATTTGTATTTTTTACTTATCTGCCCATACCCTGGATAAAAGAGACATCAAACATCTTGTATTTTATTGTGTCTTGTGATTTTTTGCTGATATCTGGTCATCTGATTATCTTGATGGGGCTACTCTGAAGTAGTCGGCGTCTCTCTCTTGTCTAGGATTTAATGGTTGCTGGGTTTATATTATGCCACTGTCTTGACAGTTGGGTTGTCAGTATTTCTCAACCTAAACAGAACTGGGTACCCATGCATTGGGTGTAGACTAGCACCAATGGGCCTGGGGTAGGGTCTTGAGAGGCTCTGAAAAGCCCTTCTGTCTTTGCCTGCACTTTCTGTTTTTCCCAGTAGATGGTGGGGTTCAGTGACCTAATTGTCTTCAGAAGCTATTTACCTCCTGGAGTCCTGCAGTATCTGACTGAGAGAGGTGAAATGTGGGGTTCCTGCGCTCACTTTGCAACCTACAATCTGCCTTAATGTGGAGCTGTGTGCCACTCTATGCTTGGACTTCCACAGCCATTCCCCAAGCAAGGATCAGGCCATCTGCTGCTGTTTCCAATAAGAATAGGGGATGGGCACTAGTTTTCAGTCTCTGTCCACATTTTCTCAGACTTTTCATGTCTTACTGACCAGGGCCTTGAAATGTCCTCCCCTATCTCTTGGGTTCTCGTACAGTTGATTCAGACAGTTTCTGCCTAGCTGTTGGCTACTTTAGGGGAAGATTCTGTGACTTGCTTCCAGATCCTCCATTTGGAAGCTCTTCCTTGCTGCCCTTTTGTGCCCCTCCCACCCCAGCAGCTTGAGTCTTGCTGTGGTTCCCTTTGGCATTAGGTCTCTGTGTCTGGATATAGGTGGGCATTTGTTTCCATGCTGTGAAGTATTTCATAATCTGTGTCCCCAGTGAGAGGTGGGAGGGATCCTGACCACTGCCTCTGGGCACTTCCCTAGCTGTCTGGGACTGAGGGGAAGGGAAGAGGATCAGCCAATCTGGGATGGAAGTTTACTACATGACAGTTTTCCTCTTTCTTTGATTCAGCATTTGTGGGATCCTTCTCCAGTCTTTACCTTCCTCTAGAATTCTGAATAAATTATTTTTTTACCATTTCTTTGTTGAATCTCTGGGGAGAGCTTTTCACTAGCTGTCTTATGTCACCTTGTTGATGACTTTATTATGTTGATTTTATGCCTGCATTAGCTAATCTTTTATTTATTTATTTTTTGGTATGCTGTTATGGCGGGGTCACATTTCATTCTTTTTCCATGTGAGAATCCGTTATTGCAGCACCATTTGTTGAAATATTTCTTTGTTTTTTACTTGTTTGTTTTGCTTGTTTATTCTGTTTTTGGGGAAGTGCATGGACTGGGAACTGAACCCAGGTTTCCAGTATGGCAGGTGAGAATTCTACCACTGAACTACCCTTGCTCCCCTGTGTTAGCTAATATTTTAAAGTAACTTGAGAGCTTAATAGCAATTCTCCAGAGCCAACTTCTGTTAGAAATTTGATGTGCATCATTCTAGATATTTTTCTCCATATTTGCATGCATTATTGTTCATATCATGTTAAATATTTTTGACTTGCTTATACAGAAGCATTTATTTTTTCCTTATATGCTGTATTTATTCAGTATTACTTGGAGATATTTTTGTGTCCCTATTTTTTCACTACACTAAGTATTTCATAGTATATATATATATATATATATATATACCATGATTTGTTTAATATACTTATATCAGTAGGCATATAAGTTATTTTTTGGTTATTATTAGACTCAATGTAAAAACAACAACAACACATCCTTCTACTACATGGGAAGTAGAGATTTTTGTTGCTTAAACGTCATCATTAGACGTGATAGATGTTACTGGCATTTTATTTAGCTTATAATTTAATGTCAAAATGCTTTTCATTAGAAGTCATTTGGATAAAAGTAGAAAATTCGATTTAGAATTAATGTATCAATTACTTTTTAAAAAAGAAATGCAGGGCTTTAAAGTAGCCTGTTAGGTGTGTCTGACAGAAAGATCATTTTTGTGTTCACACCCCGCATAGTAAATGCCATTGCTGAGAGGGTCATTAAAATAATGTCTGTTTTTTTACAACTGTGAGTACAGACTCTTTTTCTAACATTGTTTATTTCTGCTAAAATAAATAGCTCCACATTTTTTGAATTAGGGAAAATCCTATAGGTTTACAGTATCTACTTTGAACAGACTTTTCCTTTTCTTAAAAGTAAGGATGGTAAGAAGAATTAAAACATTGAAATTTACATAATTCTCCTGACACTTTAAGTGATATGTACATAAATACATTTTTTATATATTTTTACTTATTAATTCTAAAATTAAATGGTTTTAAAGTGTTTTCATTGCTTGTGTGTTTGTATGTTTTTCTGATCAGCTCATAATTTGATACTTTAAATTCATTTTTGGCTCTGTTTCCATAATATCCCTCGTCTGAGAACATGTTTATTAATTGTAAAACACTTCTAACAATGGTAACTAATGAATTTAAAGGCATATATGAAAACTTTATTAATATTATTTGTAAATTTCATTCTAAAGAAGCTGGGTTTGACTTCTTCTTTGTGTATTGTTATTTAAAACAATTATAAGGAGAGGATGTAAAGGTCAGACATTATAATTTGCCAAGAATTATTAGAAATCTAATCAAATAGCCTATAAAATTATATTTAATTTGTCATATTATAGTTAATATTTGGTTTATATTGAAATTATAAATTCCTTTTATACATTTAATAAAACTTTTCCTATTTAATTATTAAAGACCCCCACATTTTGCCCAAAAGTATCACAGTATTTTAAGGAGATATGTTGGCCATTGTCTAAAATTTTCAATCAGGATGTTTAAAAAATATATTGAAAATCAGTTTTCATAGTAATATAAAAAAGGTAAAGTAATCCAGATTTAAAAAGTAGGCATTTTTTTTCTGGTAGTTTGAATGTATTTATAATATAAATGTTTATGGTCCTTTATGGAAAAAAGAGAAAATAATTTTTTCCTCTCTTAATTCAAATATGAGAAGTTCACGTATAATTATTTAAGTAGGCTTTTTATTTTTTAGGAAGCAACTTACGTTTTGGTAACAGCCTTTAGTGCTTTATTTGTTAAAGTACATAAACATTTTGATTGGTGATTCATTAATTGTTTTAAAACTAAAAAACTATAACTGTAATTACTATTCTTAATAAAAGCTGTGGAATTTTAAATTTGCATTTATTCATTCCTTTATTCAGCAGATATTAATGAGTGCCAGGTATTGTGTCAGGAATTATTCTAGCCACATCCTTGGTCCCATAGAATAGAATTTCCAAATTTACATACCTGTGCATATATACATACCATATATAGGAAGGAAGGAGCATAAAACATAGCTTTCCTTGACACTTCAGCTTTCAGAGTGTCACACTTTCACCTCTGCCTCTGCAGATATTTATTCAAATATGTAGTTGGACTAGAGAAATCTGCTGCCATCTCTTCACCATTCTTAGCTTCTTAGGGATCTTACATCTTCCTGGCTATCCTGGATTAGATCTGATCAACCCTCCTTGCTCTCAAAGTACCTTGTCCCCTTAGGTCAAGTTGACTTGTTGTGGAACTTGCAAAAAGGACTTCACTAGAAAACAGAGTGGAAAATGCCAAACAATATAAAACAAAAATGCCAAACCTAAAAGGTAGTGAACACAGAAATAAACACCTTTCCTTCTAGAAATATGGAAGGGTGAGATGAACTTTTCCCTATTCTTACCACTACATTTAGTAAAAATCCCTGGATATTATATATGAAACAAACTCCAAAAGATGGAGAAAAGTCAAATTGTCTAGAGACTTTGAGACCCAAGTAATGACGCAGTGGTGGGTGCTCTGGATTTTGTTTTTGTCTCAAATGTCTAATACTAGGTTCCAGAGAAGCAGGCAACTACGAAATACTAAAGGCACAGGCAAAATATAAAAGTCCCAAAGAAAGCTTGCTCTCTCTACCCAAAGGACCAGAAAAGTGACCATCTAAGAAAACAGAAACTTATACAATTACTATTATACTCCCACTAAACATGACAGAAAAACTGTGGTCCCACCTCCACCCCTGTCAGAAAGGATTGGGTTGGGAGGCTAGATTTCCACCCTTACCAGTCCATATTGAGACACTCCTCTTCCTCCTTACTCGGTGGTATCAAAGAAGGCTAGGTGGGGAGCCAGGACTTTGATTCTAGTGGATGGTAGCTCCCCATTCTAGTGGATGGTAACTTTGGTGTCAGGGCAGATCATGTAGAAAGCCTAGATTTCTACACCAACCTGTTGGTAATGAGGCACTTCTTCTCCCCACTAGGAAGTTATCAAAGGATGCCTAATGTTGTATCAGGATTTTCATTACCACTTACTGGTAACAGTGCTACTCTCCTGTGGTGTCAGCCAAGCTGGTATCAATACAGGCCAAACAGTAAGCTGGATTCATATCAATGCCCATTGGTAATGGGAAAATCCTCAGCCTCTACTCCCCACCCTTGGTGTCAGTGGAGTCTAAGTGGGGAACCTGAATTTCCACTCCAGCTAGTGATAAAATGGTGATTCCTTTCTTTCTCTAATGGAGTGATGTCAGAGGAAGCCTGCTAAAATGACTTAAATAAGATTCAGAGATTCATATATAGTAATCAAATATCCAGATTTCAATAAAAAATTAATCCTTATACCAAGAACCAGGACAGTCTCATCATGAGTGAAAAAAAAGCAGTAAAACAGATGTTTACACCGAGCTGACAGCAATGTTATCTGACAAATAAAGTAGTCCTCAAAAATGTTAACAAGCTTTGAATATGCTTGTTGTATTAGTTAGGGTTCTCTAGAGAAGCAGAATCAATAGGAAATATTCGTAAATATAAAATTTATAAAAGCATCTCACATAACCATGGGAACGTAGAGTCCAAAATCTGTAGGGACAATTCCGATGGAGGATATGGACGAACTCCACAGGAGAGGCTCACTGGCCAAAGCAGGAAGAGAGCCTTTCTCTTCTGAATCTTCCTTAAAAGGCTTTCAGTTATTTGATTAAATATCACTCGTTAGAGAAGACACTCCCCTTGGCTGATTATAAATGAAATCAGCTTTGGATATAGCTGATGTGATCATGATTTAATTCCATGAAATGTCCTCATAGCAAAAGACAGGGAGCACTTCCCCAAACAGACAGACAGGTACCACCACCTGGCCAAGTTGACACATGAACCTGACCATGACAGTCCACCCCTTGTCAACCTGGCAGCTATTCTCATTACCTTAAACCATACCTAATTTCTAAATAGAAAGCAATAAAAGACCTTTTTTTTTTCCTCACCTAACAATACTCAACTGTCCTGCATATAACCAGAAAGACATTAAATCTCTCCAGAATAGGGTGCAAGTCCTTGGGTAATATTCATTCTTAAACTTGATATCTTGCAACTTAAATAGTATAACATGAACAAAACAGCATTACAGTCCTCGTTTCTGTAACTGATCACATGACTGTAGTTCCTACTTATCACTACCTTCTTCCACTATCCATTCCATGTTCCCTTTACCATCAGCAAGCACTTCAGCTGGTTGTGGTTCTTTGCCTGTTGGGGTGACCCAAATTTCATTCCTGAAGTTTCAGAGCCATTGGTACCCCTGCTTGTATTGGGTTGTGGCAGTTTTCCATTGATTTCAATCACAGGGCATGGTAGTGCTAAAAGACTCCTAGGGGATCCTCCTGTATTCCAGGAAAACTCTTCTTTACCTCCATTGTGTAGTTGCAGTCCTATAGTCCCCCTGATAGTCAGGGTCAATCACCCCAGCCAGTAATGTAATCCCCTTCTTGGCTTGTTGATCCAGGAGCATGAGTAGCCCAAAGTCACCAGGTGACAGTCTTAGATTCCAGTTCAATGGAATCACTGTTGTTTCGCCTGGTGGAAGCACTCCCCCTTTTGGAACTAAAACTTGTAGACAAGCAG
The DNA here is from genome assembly GCA_004026745.1 of Myrmecophaga tridactyla. Classification (NCBI taxonomy): domain Eukaryota; kingdom Metazoa; phylum Chordata; class Mammalia; order Pilosa; family Myrmecophagidae; genus Myrmecophaga; species Myrmecophaga tridactyla. Next base: position 13,542 of record PVIY010048987.1, read on the forward strand.
AGCTCAGGGTCACAGGGACAGGAAGCAAAAATTTTCCTGGTGGATCACTAGGGGTAATAGTTACGGTGTCACTCCATTTCCACCCCTTGGTTCCTGTACCCATGGATCCTGGCTATGGGAGAAACAACACCATACAGTGGATGCTGATTGAGGGCATACACAGCTCTTGGAGAGCATCCCCAGCCCTTGAAGGCATTGCCACCTAGTTGGCACCGTAATTGAGTTTTCAAAAGGCCATTACACCGTTCTATCAATCCATGTGCTTCTGGATGAGGGGAACATGGTAAGACCAGAGAATTCCATGAGCATGTACCCATTTCCACACTTCATTTGCTGTGAAATGTGTCCCTTGGTCAGAGGTACTGTTGGGTGGATTACCATGAAGATGGATAAAGCATTCTGTAAGCCCATGGATGGTATTTTTGGCAGAATCATTGCGTGCAGGGAAAGCAAACCCATATCCAAAGTATGTGTCTATTCCAGTTAGAACAAATTGCTACCCCTTCCAGGAAGGTAGTGGTCCATGTAATCAACCTGCCACCATGTAGCCGGCTGGTCACCTTGGAGAATGGTACCATATCGGGGGCTGAGTGTGGGTCTTTGCTGCTCGCAGATTGGTTACTCAGCAGTGGCTGTATCCAGGTCAGCCTTGGTGAGTGGAAGTCCATGTTGCTGAGCCCATGCATAACCTCCATCCCTACCACCCTGGTCACGTTGTTCATGAGCCCATTGGGCAAAGACAAGAGTTACTGGGGAAAGAGGCTGATTGGTATCCACAGAACAGGTCATCTTACCCACTTGATCATTAAAACCTTCCTCTGCTGAAGTCACCCTCTGGTGCACATGAAAAGTATGTTCATGTTTTTAGCCTACTCAGAAAGGTCTATCCACATACTTCTTCCCCAGACCTCTTTGTCACCGATTTTCCAATTATGGTCTTTCCAAGTCCTTGACCATCCAGCCAAACCATTAGCAACAGCCCATGAGTCAGTATACAAATGCACCTCTGGCCAGTTCTCCTTCCAAGCAAAATGAACAGCCAGGTACACTGCTTGAAGTTCTGCCCACTGGGAGGATTTCTCCTCACCAATGTCCTTCAAGGACACCCCAGAAAGGGGTTGTAGTGTTACAGCTGTCCACTTTCGGATGGTACCTGCATATTGTACTGAACCATCTGTAAGTCAGGCCCAAGTTTTCTGTTCCTCAGTCAGTTCACTGTAAGTAACTCCCCAAGATGCTATAGCTCTGGTCTGGGAAAGAGAAGGTAATGTGGCAGGAGTGGAGACAATGGGCATTTGGGCCACTTCTTCATTCAACTTACATGTGCCTTTAGGACCTGCTCTGGCCCTATCTCGTATATGCCATTTCCATTTTATGATGGAGTACTGCTGCACATGCCCAACTTAATGACTTGGTAAGTCAGACAACACCCAGCTCATGATAGGCAACTCAGATCTCATGGTAACTTGGTAGCTCAGGGTTAAGCGTTCAGTCTCTACTAAGATCCAGTAGCAGGCCAAAGCTGTTTCTCAAAAAATTAGTTATCTGCAGCAGATGTTAAGGCCTTGCTCCAAAATCCTAAGGGTCTCTGTTGTGATTCTCCTATAGGGGCCTGCCAAAGGCTCAAAACAACATCTCTATTTGCAACTGATACTTCCAGCACCATTGGATCTGCTGGATCATTTGGTCCAAGTGGCAGAGCAACTTGTACAGCAGCCTGGACCTGTTGCAAAGCCTCCTCTTGTTCAGGTCCCCACTCAGAATTAGCAGCTTTTCTGGTCATTTGATAAATGGGCCAGAGTAGCACATCCAGATGAAGGAATAGGTTGTAGCCAAAATCCAAAGAGACAAACTAGGTATTGTGCCTCTTTTTTGGTTGTAGAAGGCACCAGATGCAGCAACTTATCTTTCACCTTAGAAGGGATATCTTGACATGCCCCACACCACTGGACACCTGGAAATTTCATTTTGGTGGAAGGCCCCTGTAGTTTTTTTGGGTTTATCTCCCGTCCTCTGACATGCAAATACCTTACAACTAAGTCTAGAGTAGTTGCTACTTCTTGCTCACTTGATCCAATCAACATGATCTCATCAATATAATGGACCAGTGTGATGTCTTGTGGGAGGGAGAAATGATCAAGGTCCCTACGGACAAGATTATGATATAGGGCTGGGGAGTTGATATATCCCTGATGAGATAGGATAGTGAAAGTATATTGCTGACCTTGTCAGATGAAAGCAAACTGTTTCTGGTGATCCTTACTAACTGCTATTGAGAAAAAAACATTTGCCGGATCAATAGCTGCATACCAGGTACCAGGGGATGTCTTGCTTTGCTCAGGCAATGATGCCATATCCAGAACAGCAGCTGCAATTGGAGTTACCACCTGGTTGAGATTACGATAATCCACTGTCATCCTCCAAGACCCATCGGTTTTCTGTACAGGCTATATAGAAGAGTTGAATGGGGATGTATTGGGAATCACCACCCCAGCATCCTTCAAGTCCTTAAGAGTGGCAGTAATCTCTACAGTCCCTCTAGGAATCCGGTATTGCTTCTGATTTACTATTTTGCTAGGTTAGGGGGCAGTTCTACTTGCTTTCACTTGGCCTTTCCCACCATGGTATCCCTCAGTGCACGAGTTAGAGAGCCACTGTGGGGATTCTCCCAGTTGCTCAGTATGTCAATTCTAATTATACATTCTGAATCTGGGGAAATAACTACAAAATGGGTAGTTTTGCACTGTGAGATGGACCTGAGCTAAAACTCCATTGATCAGCTGTCCTCCATAAGCCCCCACTCTGACTGGTGGACCAGAGTGACGTTTTGAGTCCCCTGGAATTAATGTCACTTCTGAACCAATGTCTAATAATCCCCAAAATATCTGATCATTTCCTTTTCCTCAATGCACAGTTACCCTGGTAAAAGGCCATCGGTCTCCTTGGGCAAGGCTTGGAGGGAAATTAACAGTATCAATTTGTGATAGTGTAACAAGGTTCTCCCCCAAAGGGACCTGGCCTCCCCTTCATTCAGGGGGCTCTGGGTCTGTAAACTGTCTCAGGTCTGGAAATTGATTAAGGGGCTATGACTCTGTGTTTTTGTAATTCAGGTTAGACTTCTGTTCACTTGACCTAGAACTTTTGTTTATACAGGTTGAAGAAGAATTTAGTAGACTGCCCTTCTATTGTATTTCTAGGTACCCCATGATTTACTAACCAATGCCACAAATCTCTGGGAGTCATATAATTTTGACCCCTGCTTTGAGTTTGTTGTCTATTATAATGGCCACGTCTACCCTGTCTTTGGGAATTAAGTGCTGCCACCTGGCTTCTGCCAACTTGGGATCTGGTCATCCCCATTGTGTTTAAGGATTCAAGCTCAGTGACAGCAGTTCCCACAATAATATCTGACCTACAGAGGAGTGCAACTACAGAGCTCTTCA
>PVIY010048988.1:0-16982 GCA_004026745.1 Myrmecophaga tridactyla
GCCATTGACACTTAGTCTCATTTCACTCTTCCCCCTTCGGTCGAGAAGGTTCTCTCAATCCCTTGATGTTAATTCTCAGCTCATTCTAGGGTTTTTCTCAATCCCTTGATGCTGAGTCTCAGCTCATTCCAGGATCTCTGTCCCATGTTGCCAGGAAGGTCCACACCCCTGGGAGTCATGTCCCACGCAGAGAGGGGGAGGGTGGGGAGACTGCTCGTCGTGTTGGCTGGAGAGAGATGCCACATCTGGGCAACAAAAGAGGCTCTCTTGGGGGTGACTCTTAGGCCTAAATTTTAAGTAACTTGACCTATCCTTTGTGTGGTTAAGTTTCATATGAACAAACCCCAAGACTGGGGGCTCAGCCTATAGCTTTGGTTGTCCACACTGCTTGTGAGAATATAGTTGCTTAAACTTTTGAAACCTTATTTTTCTTTAGATATAAAATGTGGATAATACCTCCCTCATAGTGTTATTGGTGAGAATTAATCAAAATAGCACAGAAAGCACCTAAGCACAATACCTGACACATAAGACTCCATATGTGTCAATTTCCTTTTTCCTGTCGTGTCCTCACTTACTTTCCATTAGAAATCAATTTGTTACAGGCATTGTGATATATCATAAGGCCTTTAGAGAGAAGAGCCTTGCCCCCAGCAACTTAAAATCTATTTTTGGAATATAGATTAGGTAAATATTTTGAAAATCACAAGGGCTGTCATAAAACTATTAAATTCCTAGAAGGTTGATTCACTTAATAGTAATCAAAAATGTTTTTTGGGAGGGGATTGTTCTTAATAAAAACACTACATTTAGGTAAGTAATGTATATTTCATTTAAATTGTTCAAGAATAATATGAAAAGAACATATATTATTTCAGTTTTATAGATGCAATGACAGGCCAAGAAACTATCTATCTGCCTACCTGTCTGCATCTGTCTATTTGGATTCGATATTGGGATTGTCTAATATCCCTGAATCAGGCTACACCAATAGAAGTCTAACTAAAAAAAAAAATCTTCTCAATTATTTGAATTAGGCGTTCATGCCATTCTAAATATTTAGGAAGATTTCCTTCGATGGAACAGACATTTTTCAGATGTTAAGCACTTCATAAGTTACTTAAAGTCTATTATTGTTATCTGTTGTAGGCAGAGTCATGTCCAGCAGGGGTAAATCACAGTGATTGCTCTTGAGTTCTCAGATTTGGGGATGCCACCTATAGCTTTTATACTGAATAGAAGGTTGTTTTCACCAAGCTGTCTTTAGAGAAATAAATAAAATAAGCTTCACCTGTGTACTATATGTCCATCTGTTCATGATAACTAATCATTCCTTTTCTACCATTCTTCTGTTTTGCATGGTATAGACCACTGTTTTTTCCAAGGATGTCTTTTATTCTCGTTTCAACTTTGTTTTTCTTGAATAAAAATGTGGGAAGGGAGAGGGAGAGCTCTGAAAGGATTGATTGTGATTTTACCCTGAGCATTTATAGATAGTTCTATGTGTAGGTCGCTGTTTTAAACAAAATCAGGATAGTTATTCTTAAATAAGAACTATTGAAATAAGATGGGGAGATGGTTTATTCTTGGAAGTCAGAAAAATCCTTATATGCTCCCTGAATATGTGATTATATAGAATGAAAATTTTAGTCAATTCAAATTGTAAGGTCTGGAGAAGAACTCTTCCTAGTTATGGAAGGGTTGGCATTAATTTCAAGAATGAATATATATTTCTTGTTTGTTTTATTTAAAGGTGGTGTCTCTGTGGAGTTTAAGTCTTGACAATAAAGCATTCTTTCTTACTGGTGTTGACCAAGGAGCCTTTCATATTAAAAAATTAGTAACAGTACTTTTAGGGCTACAGAGTGTTCTTGTTTCTTGTCCCTATTATATATAAATATATGTAATAAAGGTTGGTGCATTTACTCTAGAGCAGTAATTAAAATAATAATTGCCAAATAATTTGTGTTTGGGTTTGATATATTTGTTTTATTTTCATTGCTAATAAGGACAAGAACCTTATGGAGAGTGAGAAAAAATGGGATTTGCTAGAGAATGGGGGTTTTTGCATTTTGAAATGAAATAGGTTGAACCAAAGCTTGGAGGTAGTATCAAGAAGATTCTATTGTGATTATATTAGTAAAGTTAATGGGATAGTTTTAGTTGATAAAGTTAATGAGAATGGAGGTAATTGGATGTGAGTAAGTTAGGTAACTAATTTACAGAATATTATAAGTTCATGGTCCAGAGTTTGTATTTGAATGGCAGGTTACTGGAAACTGCTAGTTAATTTTGAACATGAGCAAAACATATGAGAGAAAATTGGGGATACTTAAAATATCAGAGCAGAAAGAGACTTAAAAAAAAAAAAGGTTGAGGTGAGATGCTTTAGGGCTTCATTCCTCCACAGATGCTTTGAACACCTGGAAGAACTGGCAAAAACAGCTTTCTCAAGGCTCCAGAAACGGTCGAAGGACTGTAGTAGGGCAGAAGTTGAATGAGAAAAAGGCTCCTTACAATTGGTGGGCTCCGATGGTGCTTTGGCCCCTGTCTCACTTTCCGTCAGCTGGTGTGGGGCCATCAGTCCCTGGTGCAGATCCCTGGTCCTGGTTCTAGAGGAGCAGAGTGACCCCTGTGCACATACTAGAGGCCTGTGTGACTGGCTCCCTCTGTCTGAGGGACTCACCAACAAGGACTTGCCCTATGTTGGAGGGCACTTCACAGAGCTCTCCAGCAGAACCACTGTGGTGAGGGGTCAAGTGGTATTGCCTGCGGCAAGGGATTGCTGGCTGTAGGACATAAATGGTGCAGTGCCTGGGACCGTGAGGCAACTGTTATCTAGGGAAGAAGAAACACTCAGAACCAAGTAAACAGGGAAATTCATAGTACCACACATCTATACCAGTGCAGGATGTATGCCTCAGACAAGAGGCATGTACAGAAAGGATCTGAGTGGCCCCTGCACTTTGGCCTCTAGCTAACACATTATATGGATAAGCTCTGAAGGTGGACACTCCCACAGGTCAATTTGCAAAAACTGGAAAAGGTATTTTCTTTTTTTATATATGTTAGTTATTGGTGTTCAAGGAAAGCTTTTAAGGGACAGACACCTAAGAATCTAAATCCCAGTGATAACACACTAAAATATTAAAATATCCAGGTTTCAACAAAAGATTACAAAACATACAAACAAACAGGAACTGATAGCCCAGGCAAAGGAGAAAATTAAAGCATTAGAAACCATCAGTGAGGAGGACCAGGTCTTGGGACATACTAGTCAAAGACTAAAAAATTGGTCTTACATATGCTCAAAGATCTTAAGGAAAACATGAACAAAGAAATAAAGGAAATCAGGAAAGTCATAGAGAAACACAAAGAGCGGTGGAAATTATGGCAATGAACCGAATAGCTGAAGACTACAATAACAGTAGAAATTTTTATAGGGGTTCAGTAGCAGATTGGAACTGGCAGAAGCAAAAATCAGTTAGCTTACAACAGTGTTGTAAGCTAAGACAACTGAAATCATCCCGTCCGAGGAGCAGAAAGAAGAACAAAGTGAATGCCTGAGGAACCTGTGGGACCCATCAGGCTTTCTAAGTACACATTTTGAGAGTCTCAGAGAAGAAAGAGAGAATTCAGTAGAGAGAGTATTCAAAGAAATAATGGCCGAGAACTCCCCAAATTTAACAAAAGACACGAATATACATATCCAAGACACTCAGTGAACTCCAAACAGGATAAATCCCAATAGATCCATGCTGCTGCATATTATAATCAAACTGTTGAATGCCAGAGATAAAGAGAATTCTGAAAGCCACAAGAGATAGGCAACATGTTGCAAACAAGGGAGCTTCAGTAAGATTAAAGTGTCAATTTCTCATTGGAAACCATGGAAGCAAGAAGGCAGTGGGATGATATATTTAAAGTACTGAAAGCAAAAAACTGCCAACCAGTAATTCTTTATCTGGGAAAACTGTCTTTGAGAAATGAGGTAGAGATTAAGACATTCAGAGATAAACAAAAGCTGAGGGAGTTCATTACCACTAGACCAACCCTACTAGAGATACTAAAGATAGCTTTTTAGCATCATTAAACTGTGAAGTACCAAAGGTAGAGAATTTTAAAAGCCACAAATAAGGAGGCAGCATGTCATTTGCAGGGGAGCAAGTTGAAAGGAAAGGACAAGAGATTGAAGCCGCATGAAGAAATAAAAATCTCCAGTAAGGTAACGACATGGGTAAATATAAATGCCAGTATGATTATATTTTTGGCTGATTAACGCCACTTTTTATTTCCTACAGTATCCAAAAGGCAGATGAATAAAATATAATGAGAGATCAGTGGATTTGGACTCAATGTATAAACACGAATTTGTGACAAGAACTACATAAACATGGCAGGAATGGGAGGGGTGAAAGAAAACAGTTTGTATATACAATTCATTGGTACCAAAGTAAATTAAATTGTTATAGAATAGGATGTTAAAGTTCCATGGTAGCCACAAAGAAAGTACTGAAGAACAGGCAAGCTCACAGGGACAAAAATTAAGAGTACAGGTTGCCAGAGGTGGGTGACAGAGGAAATGGGGAGTTATGGCAGTTACAGGGTTTCTATTTGGGGAGATTAGAAGGTTTTAGTAATGGAAAGTGGCCAGGGTACCATAGTATTGTGAATGTGATTAATGCCATTGAATGGAATGCTTGGGAGTGTTTGAGAGGGAAAGTTTATATATGTTCCCATAATTTAAAAAAATTTAAAAGAAAAAGAGCAGCTAAAGAGACAATGACAATAAAATGCAATGCGTGATCCTGGATGAGATCTGGCAAGGGAGAAGCAAAGACTCAAAAGGACATTATTGGGATATATGAAAAAAACAGTGTATACTTTAAGCTTTAAATCGTTAAATTACTTGAACTTGATAACTATACTTAAGGTGGATATGTGAGTATCCTTGTTCTTAGGAAATATACATGGCAGACTTAAATGTTGAAGAAGCAAGATGTTTACAACCTACATTCAGAAAATGTAGTGTTCAGAAAATGGATTGATTGATGGATAGCTAGAATAATATGACAGATAACGGTGTTTTAATTTGTTAATGCTGCCAGAATGCTATATGCCAGAAATGGAACAGCTTTTAAAAAGGAAATGTATTAAGTTACAAGTTTACAGTTCTAAGGCCATAAAAATATCCAAACTAAGGAACCAAGAGAAAAATACCTTGACTCAAAAAAGGCTTATGTCTGTCTGTCACATGGGAAGGCATGTGATTGGTATCTGCTTGGCCTTGTTCCCAGTTCTGTGGCTTCCAGCTTCTGATGCCAGTGGTTTCCTCTTTAAGCATCTGTAGCCTTCACTTAGCTCCTCTGGGACACAACTCTGGGTTCAGACTTGTTAGTATCTCATGGGAAGACACATGGCAACATCTGCTGGGCTCTGATATCTCCAATCGTCCATGGCTACCCATCTGTTCTCTGTCAGCATTCTAAGCATCTCCAGATATCTGCATCTTTGTTGGCTTTGAGCTTTCTCCAAAATGTCATCTTTTAAAGGATTCCAGTAAGGTAATAAAGACCCCTTGTTGAATGGGTAAAGTCACATCTTCATCTAATTGAAAGGCCACACCCACAGTTGGGCACACCACATCTCCATGGAAGTCATCTAATCAAAAGGTCATAGCCACAACTGAGTGGCTCAGTCTCCATAGAAATAATCTAATCAACAGTTTCTACCCTAAGCAATAGGTCTGGCCCTGCAAGATTGGATCAGGATTAAAACATGGCCTTTCTGGGGTACATAATAGTTTCAAACTGTCACATATGGCAAAATGTAAAAATTGGTGGATCTAGGTTTCTGTGGGGACAGGGGTATGTTGGCGCTCTCTCTGTATGGGGTTTGTATTTTTGTAACTGTCCATTAGAAAGTATTTCAAAATAAATAGTTAAAAAAAAATTAATGGCCCTGAATGAGGGCATCAGGGCCAGAACAAGGAAATTAGCAGTCATATAAAACAATTTTTTTCTTTAAGTCTTATTGTCTACTTAAAAATTGAATGTGTAAGGCTTTCAAAATTAGCTTGTTATCCAAATAAAATTTCTTCTCTGATTATTATTGCAAGCATTTATTTTATAGTTATAATTTCCTATTTATTACTTTAAAAATATTATTCTTGATGGTAATGGAAATAAACTGAATTATAAACCAATACTAAATGATTAGAAATTCAGTTTTACTATATAAATGTCTTTTTCTGTTTTCTTGTTAGTGCCGAAAACATTTGAAGAGTCGGAGATTAGTCAGCGCAAAACAGCTTGGTGTGGATAGAATTGTAGATTTTCAATTTGGAAGTGATGAAGCTGCTTATCACTTAATCATTGAACTCTATGACAGGGTAAGTTTAAATTTGGGTGGATGAGATAAAGGGAAATTCATCATATTGTGAATTATTCATGTAATGGTGTAAACATGTAAATATGGGTGGAGGGCATTTTTTTCTTTGTCAAAGGCTGTTGACTAGGAAACTAATGAGGTGCCATGCAAGTAAAATATTATTTTCCAGTAATCACTTTATGTGGGGGTCAGAATTTAGGCAGACTGTAACCATTTAGAATAGCATTACGAATGTAGGAGATAAAGATCTGTGAATTGAAGAACTTAATTGATAACTTACATTCAGGTAATAATGTAGTGCAACCAGAAACTAATCAAATAGTTGTGTTATAAATAAGACAGCAGTTTTACTACTGAGGGACATTGACATGTTTTTGTGCTGTCTTGAGTGCTTTCAGTTTTGGAGACTACTTATGGCTTCATCATCCTTGTTTTCTGCCTCTTATTCTTTCTATTGATCTCCAAATTCTATCTTGGGAATGTTTCATTTGTCCCTTACAGCAAAATAAATACATGTTTCAGATATTTATATTTAAAAAAAAAATGAATCCACAGAAATGCTAGATGAAAATGGGAATTACTATTAATTAAGAAAAAAGGACCTCTAAGCCTAATAGTGAAAGCAAATATTGTTAGCTATGACTACTTAAATCATTTTAAGACTTGTGTAAGGCAGAAAGCATGGACTATATTGGAAGATGAAAAACTGGCAAAAAAGTACTTGTAACCTTTATAGTGGGTAAAACGTTCATAACCCTAATAAGCTGTTCTCACGAAGCACTCAAGTGGAAAAATAGACAGTGTACTTGGTTCAAAAAAGAATAAATGAATGTCTATAAAATAATAGATACATAAAATCATCATTTACTGGAGAAATAAAAACAATAGAATATTTTTCTTGTTCTTTTCTTTCAATATATCGAAGATTGCAAAGTATGACAGTAACCAGTATTAGTAGAATGTAGAGGAACAGCAAACTAGAACATTATATTTTGAGGGTGATTGTCAGTGTATAACATTTTTACAGTTTATATGTATAACCTTTGGACCATGAATTCTACTTTGGACCATGAATTCTACTTTCATAAGAAGCAAATGAAACAAATGCTCAAGGACTATACCAAGGATATTCATTACATGGTTTATTATAGTTAAAATTTGGAAAGAACCTAGTCTTTTTAAATAAAGATTGGTTTAATAATTAAGGTAGAGCTATATACTAGAATACTGTGCAATTTTATGAAATGATAATGTAGAGCTGAATTATTAAATTCTTTACAAAGCACTTGAAATGGTTTTAAGTTTATTACAGGTATGACATACACGTCATAAGTAATTATACCACAAACATCTGTATAAGTTATTAATGCTTATGTTGCAAAATACACTGAAAATTAGTGGATTCAAACAAAAATTCGTTATCTTACAGTTTCTATATTACAGAAATCTTGTCTCCACTTAACTGGGTACCTTTGGCTCAATTTTCTCATGATGTTGCAGTCAGGCTGTCATTAGGAGCTGTGGTCTCTTCTGAAGATAAAAGTAGGGGAATCAACTCCCACACTAGCTCACATCGTTGATGGCAGGCCTTGGTCCCTCACCATACTGGCCTGTCCACAGTTCCTTTTCCTGCTGAGAATAAGGTTGCCTGACTCTGTCCATATCCTCCACCCTTCTCATTTGTGATTTCCTGTACAAGTGAATAAAATGGCAGCATGGTAGCTGACTTCCCTCAGGTGAGTGGTCTGAGAGAGCCATCTATATTAGTCAGGGTTCTCTAGAGAAACAGAAGCAATGGGAAATATCTGTAAATAGGAGATTTATAAAGGTGTCTAATGCATCCATGGGAATCTAAGAGTCCAAAATTCGTAGGGTAGGCTGTGAAGCTAGCGGCTCCAATGAAGGGTCTGGATGAACTCCACAGGAGAGGCTCAGGCTGAAGAAATCTTTCTCCTTCCTTAAGAGTCTTCAACTGATTGTATTACCTTATTTTGTGGGGGAACACGCCATAGTTGATCGCAGATGTAGTCAGCCACAGATGCAGTCAGCTGACTTGATAATTTAATACACCAGCCTTTCAGTTTATCAAGCAACCATGAAATATCCTTGCAGCATGGTCATCCTTGCAGCAGTGGTCAGGCCACTGCTTGCTTGGCCAGACAACTGGGCATCATTACTTGGCCATGGCATCAGAATCTAACCATCACACCATCCAAGAAGGAAGCCACAGGCTTTTTTTTTTTTTTTTTTGCGTGGGCAGCCACTGGAAGTTGAACCCGGGTCTCCAGCATGGCAGGCTGAGCCACCATCTCACCGCCCCCACCACCAACCGTACTGCCTGTCACAAGCTTTTTATACTCTAGATTCAGAAATGACATGCTATGACTTCTGCCATATTCGTGTCAATAAGTCTAGCCCACAGTAAAGGAGACGGATTGGCAGGGATCATTGGGGGCCATCTTAGAGGTTCCCTAGTATAATATCTGTATACTCACCATCAGGATAAAAAGTAGGTTATTACTTTATACAACAGAAGCCCCCTGGAAACCCCTTTGTCCTCCTCATAGGAAACTACCTTCCTGTCTTTGAGCACCGCAGGTTAGTTTTGCTAATTTTGAATGAATAGTATCATAGTATGCTCATTTTTTGTCTGTCTTCTTTCATTTAATATTATGTTCATGAGATTTATCCATGTTGAGAGTTCCCTTATCGCTAAATCCTTGTCAACAGTTGGCATTGGCTATCTTTTGAGTCATAGGAGCTTTTTATATAATGAGTATGAGTCTTTTGCTGGTTATTTGTGCTATAAACATTCTTTTCTATTCTGATGTCAGTTTTCACTCTCTTGATGGTTCTTAATTTTAAAATAGTTTAGTTTGTCAGTCTTTTTCTTTATAGTTGTTTTTTGTGTGTGTGTCCTATTTAAGAAATCTTTTCCTTTTGCAAGGTCATGAAGACAATAACCAATTTTATCTTTTAGAAGCTTTATTATTTACCTTTCATATTTATATCCATATTCTACCTGGAATTGATTTTTTTAATTTGTAAACATTTAAGACTAAATACAGAAAAGGAAAATTATATTAATTTACAAATAAAATAACAATATTTTTTGCCATATAGAAATTCATATCTAACACACTACGTATTAGATTGAATCATATAAAACCACCATTTTTATAAGGTAGAAATGGTTGCCTGTCAGCAATTTTATAGAGTTCAATCTAATATTTAATTGAAACTAAATGTAGTGGTCTATAAGAACTAAACTAATTTCATAGTACAGATATGTAAATTTATGCTCTAATATTTCAAATCAACTTAAACTTGGTAAATCAAGGCAAATTAAATAATTGTAATTTCCACAACAACTCATAATTGTAGAAGATCATGATAGAATGCTCTGTGTGTATCATAATCTTCAGCTGTTACTGTAGGGCCAGTGATTGAGGTTCCTGTGAGTTATTTTTAACTTATAAACTATAAATGGGTCTGAGGTTTAACCACTTGCAAGCTTCTGTGCGGTGGTTATGAATACACAGTATATATACAAATAGTAACAGAAGAACACGAGACTCCTGTGTCAGAGAAACAGGCCATTTACTACAGCACGATAGCAACCAGAGCAATAGCTCGCATTGGTTCCCTGCACTTCAGACCCCCCATGGTGACATAGTGAGGGCCAGATATTACATGTGCATGTAGTGGTATGTACCATCAGAGAGGAATCCCAAAGTTAGGAGGCTGTTCTTTTATCAGAGCTGGTGGTGACCAGCCCATTCTCCCTCCAGAGAAAAAGATTACTCATTATCTTGGAATGTAAGCAGATGTATCCTGGGAAGAGAAAGAGAGGGCTTTATTGCTTCTACTCTGGGATATCATATACATCTGATACATCTCTTAATCTTTCTGGAAGGATACACTATCTCTAGCTTCTTAAGGCATGTTTGCTGTTCAAACATATCCTTTGTTCAGAAGACTCAGGCCATGCAAGAACATGGAAAATCCATGAGGAATTGTCTTCCAGTAGTTTCTCCATGTTTTGCTTGTTTATGGGATAGATGCATTGGTTTCTATAACATAGCCAAGAAAGAATAGAATCTACTTGGAATTTCTGAAAAATTGGGTTCAAATCCCACACTATTGTGCTTATGTAGAAGCAATGGGGCTGATTCAGAAGCTAATTAGACTTAGAATTCAGCATCTTCTTCCTTATTCTTATTATAGCATAATTGTCATCGTCATCATTTTTCTCCTCTCTTTCTTTCTCCTATTGTATAAACAATTTTAGGTATGAAATTATTTAAAAAGTTCTTTGGCAATGTATATATAAGAAATTGGAGTTTCTGATTCTTTTAAAGTACTTATAAATCACTGTAAACCAGTGTTTTGTTTTTAACTTTTCTGCTTCCTTGTTTATAGAACCAAGTAGCTAGTTATTGAACACAGACTTCTGAAGCCTTAAGTGTAGCATCTTCTCAGTAATACTGGTCATCTTGGGAGAGCCTTTTGTAATGGTCTGAATATGGGACAGAGGCGGTGAGACCCAAGCTGATCCCAGTTGCTGCACTTTTCTTTCCCTACCCTTCTGTTTACCAGTGATTACTTTGACCATCTTTCCATTCTACCTGCTGTTCACCTGGAATTGATTTTTGTATATGGTGTTAGATAGGGATCAATTTATTTTTTAAGTTTTGTGATACCACTTTTTTTAATAGTTTAACTTTTTATTTTGAAATAATTATAGAAGTTGCAAAGGTAGTGTGGAGACATCCTGTGTACCCTTCACCCAGTTTCTCCCAATTGTTACATCTTATATAATTATAGTACAGTATCAAAACTAGGAAATCGACATTGGTACAGTATGTACAAATATGCATTTTACCATATGTGCAGGTTCATGTAACCATCACTGCCTTTGAGATAAATAACTATTCCCTTACCACTGCTTTGTGATACCTTTCCTCCGCCATCCCTAAATCTTGACAAACCACTGATTTGTTTTCCATTTTTAATAATTTTGTCATTAGAAATTAGGTCTTTAACAAAGATGGCAGTCTCAGGACCCTGGTGGAAAGGACTGTACCAGATACTGTTAACCAGGAAAAACTATGACCTATACCCCCTTTTGTAAGGTCTGCAACCCAAGAATGATTTTTACATTTTTAAAGGATTTTTTTTTTTTAAAGAAGGCTATGCAACAGAGACCATACATGACCCACAAAGTCTAAAATGTTTACTCTCTGGCCCTTTACAGAAAACGTTTGCCTGACCCCTGTATTTTTAAAAAACATTTTTGTTGAGAAATCTGGACATGCATACAGTCCACACATCAATGTACAATCAACGGCTCATAGTATCATCACATAGTTTTGTCTTCATCACCATGATCATTTTTAGAACATTTGCATCACTCCAGAAAAAGAAATAAAGAGAAAAAAGAAAAAGCTAATAAATCCCTTACCCTTTCTCTCTCCCTCTCATTGACCACAAGTATTTTAGTCTACCCAGTTTTTTACCCCTTATACCCCCCTAGAATTTTTAAAATTTTCCTTATTTTTTTTAACGCATCTGTCCATACCCTGGATAAAAGGAACATCAGATACAAGGTTTTCACAACCACACAGGCACATTACAATCATCTTCAAGAATCAAGGCTATTGGAACACAATTCAACAATTTCAGGTATTTCCCTCCAGCCACTCAGTGCACCATAAACTAAAAAGGGTATCTATATGATGCATATGAATAGCCTCTGGATAGCCTCTTAACTCTGTTTGAAATCTCTCAGCCACTGAAACTTTATTTTGTCTCATTTTTCTCTTCCCCCATTTGTTCATGAAGGCTTTCTCAATCCTATGATGCTGATATTCGTCCTGAGAATTCTGTCCCACAATGCCAGGGAGAGTCACACCCCTGTGAATCATGTCCCGCGTAGGGGAGAGGGTAGTGAGTTCACCTTTTGAGTTGGCTTAGAGAGAGGCCACATCTGAGCAACAGAAGATGGTCCTTGGGGGTGACTCTTAGGTGTAATTATAAGTAAGCTTAGCTTCTCCTTTGCAGGAATAAGTTTCATAGGGTCGAACACCAAGATCAAGTATTCAGGCTATTGAATTGGTTGTCTCCACTGCTTGTGAGAATATGAGGAATCCCCCAGATGGGAAAGTTGAATATTTCCTCCTTTCTCCCCATTCCCCCTAGGGGACTTTGCAAATACTTTTTTACTCTCTGCCCAGATTACTCTGGGAAGTATTGAAGCATCACACTAACCTGTATAAACCAATAAGTTAAATTAGATAATGTACTATGCAAAATAGAAATTTTGCACTAAATAAACATCTCTCCCTTTGCTGACTCCTGCGCTTTTTTAGAATTTATTTTTATTATCAAAGCAAGACAACATATAACACAAATAATATACAAACATTCCATGAATGGTGTACAATCAATGGCTCACAGTATCATCACATAGTAGTATATTCATCACCATGATAATTTTTTAGAATGTTTGCATCACACCAGAAAAAGAAATAAAAAGAAAAAAGTCATACATACCATACCCTTTACCCCTCCCTCTTATTGACCATTAGTATTTTCATCTACCCAATATATTTTCACCTTTGTTTCCCCTATTATTTATTTTTTATTCATATTTTTTACTCATCTGTCCACACCCTAGATAAAGGGAACATTAGACACAAGGTTTTCACAATCACACAGTCACATTGTAAATCTTATATTTTTATGTAATCATCTTCAAGAAACAAGGCTATTGGAGAACAGCTCTACAATTTAAGGCACTTCCCTTTAGATGCTCAAATACACCATAACCTGAAAAGAGATATCTATATAATGCGTAAAAATGTAACCTCCAGGATAACCTCTCGACTCTGAAGTCTCTCAGCTACTGACACTTTATTTTGTCTAATTTTTCTCTTCCCCCTTTCAGTCAAAAGGGTTTTCTCAGTCCCTTGATGCTGAGTCCCAGCTCATTGTAGAATTTCTGTCCCATATTGCCAGGGAGGTTTATACCCCTAGGAGTCATATCCCACTTAGAGAGGGGGAGGGCAGTGAGTTCACTTGCCATGTTGGCGGAAAGAGAGAGAGAGGCCACATCTGAGCCACAAAAGAGGTTCTCTGGGGGTGACTCTTAGGCCTGATTTTAAGTAGGTTTAGCCTATCCTTTGTGGGGATAAGTTTCATAGGAACAAACCTCAAGATTATGGACTCGACCTATTGATTCTGCTTGAAAGAATATCAGGAATTCTCCAAATGGGGAAGCTGAATTTTCTCCCTTTCTCCCCATTACCCCAGTGGGACTCTGCAAATACTTCTTTATTCACTGTTCAAATGCCCTGATTTATCAGGGCATCACACTAACCTGGGCATACCTACAAAATCTCATTCCCTTTTCAAGGTTCCATGTATTTGTGGTGTTTAGTTAAACTGTCCATATAAGTTAAATTAGGAAATGCACTAGTCAAAATGTAAATTTTGTACCAAATAAACATTTCTTGCTTTAATCTCGCACAGAGGTGAAGTTTTAAAATATTAATGACCATCTAGTTTCAATACCCTGCAATATTGACATTCTTTTGTTCTTCCTCGTGCAAAAACATTTTTTAATTTGTGCATTTAGTCACTATCATTGTACACTCTAGGCACTCCTAGATTATACCATCTCAGTCTTTATTATCTATCTTTCCTTCTGGTTTCATATGTGCCCCCAGCCCTCCCTCTATCATTCTCATATTCAGCTTCATTCAGTGTACTTATATTATTGTGCTTCACTCAGGTAGTATTATGCTATCCATTTCTGAATTTTTACAGTTAGTCCTGTTGCACAATCTGTAACCCTTCAGCTCCAATTACCCAATATCTGCCCTATTTCTATCTCCTGATAACCTCTGTTCTTAACTGAAATTCTCCAAGTTCACTCATTAATGTTAGTTCAGTGAGACCATACAGTATTTGTCCTTTAGTTTCTGGCTAATGTTGCTCAGCATAACGTCCTCAAGGTCCATTCACGTTGTTACGTGCTTCGTGATATTCTGTCTTACAGCTACATAATATTCCATCGTACGTATATACCCATAGCTTGTTTAGCACTCATCTGTTGATGGACATTTGGGCTGTTTCCATCTCTTGGTAATTATAAATAATGCTGTTATAAACATTGGTAGGCAGAAGTCGGTTTGTGTCCTTGCCCTTATGTCCTCTGAATAGATCCCTAGCAGTGATATTGCTGGATCATGTGGCAGTTCTGTACTTGGTTAGCTTCCTGAGGAACCACCAAACTGTCTTCCACAGCAGTTGTACCATTTTACATTCCCACCAACAGTGGATAAGTATGTCTCTTTCTCCACATTGTCTCCAGCACTTGTCATTTTCTGTTTTATTGATAATGGCCATTCTGGTGGGTGTGAGATGATAGGTCATTGTGGTTTTGATTTGTATTTTCCTAATAGCCAGGGAAGTTGAGAATCTTTTCATGTGCCTTTTAGCCGTTTGTATTTCTTCTTCTGGTCTGTTCATGTCTTTTGCGCATTTTTCAGTTGGGTTGTTTATGTTTTTGTTGTTGAGTTGAATAATCTCTATATATTCTGGATGCTAGTCCCTTATCTGATATGTTGTTTCCAAATATTGTCTCCCATTCTGTAGGCTGTTTTTTCACTTTCTTTTTTTCTTCCTTATGGAAAAACATTTTTTAATTTGTACATTTAGTCACTATCATTGTACACTCTAGGCATTCGTATATCATACCATCTCAGTCTTTATCGTCTATCTTTCCTTCTGGTTTCATATATGCCCCCAGTTCTTCTCTCTCTATCATTCTCGCCTTTTTGACTTTCTTGACAAAGTTCTTTGATGCACAGAAGTGTTTAATTTTGAGGAGTTCCCATTTATCTATTTCTCTCTTCAATGCTTGTGCTTTGGGTGTAAGGTCTAGGAAACTGCCTCTTATTACAAGTTTTGTAAGATGTATCCCTATTTTTTTTTTTTAAAGTTTTATGGTCTTAGGTCTAATGTTTAGGTCTTTGATCCATTTTGAGTTAATTTTTCTGTAGGGTGTGAGATATGGATCCTCTTTCATTCTTTTGCATATGGATATCCGGTTCCCTAGGCACCATTTATTGAAGAGACTGTTCTGTCCCAGGTGATTTTGGCTTGACTGCTTTATCAAACATCAGTTGTCCATAGATGAGAAGGTCTATATCTGAACACTCTGTCAATTCCATTGGTCAGTATATTTATCTTTATGCTAGTACCATGCTGTTTTAATTACCGTAGCTTTGTAATATGCCTTAAAGTCAGGTAGTGTGAGACCTCTGACTTCATTTTTCTTTCTCAAGATATTTTGGCACCCTGCCTTTCCAAATAAATTTGGTTATTGGTTTTTCGATCTCTGCAAAGTATGTTTTTTGGATTTTAATTGGTATTGCATTGGATGTATAATTCAATTTAGGTAGAATTGACATCTTTTTTAAAATTTTTTAAAAAAAATATAACAAATGCAAACATTCTTAATTTTTTATCATTCCGTTATACATACATAATCAGTAATTCACAATTTCATCACATAGTTGCATATTCATCATCATGATCATTTTTTAGAACATTTGCATCAGTTCAGAAAAAGAAATAAAAAGACAATAGAAAAAAATTCATACATACCATACCCCTTATCCCTCCCTTTCATTGATCACTAGCATTTGAATCTAAATTTATTTTAACATTTGTTCCCCCTATTATTTATTTTTATTCCATATGTTTTACTTGTCTGTTGGTAAGGTAGATAAAAGGAGCATCAGACACAAAGTTTTCACAATCACACAGTCACATTGTGAAAGCTATATCCATTACATCTTGAACAACAAGGTGATATCTACTTAACGCGTAAGAATAACCTCCAGGATAACCTCTCGACTCTGGAATCTCTCAGCCATTGACACTTTATTCACTCTTCCCCCTTTTAGTCGAGAAGGTTTTTCAGTCCCTTGATGCTGAGTCTCAGCTCCTTCTAGGATTTCTGTCCCACGTTGCCAGGAAGGTCCCCACCCCTGAAAGTCATGTCCCACGTAGACAGGGGGAGGGCAGTGAGTTTGCTTGTTGTGTTGGCTGGAGATAGAGGCCACATCTGAGCAATAAAAGAGATTCTCTTGGGGGTGACTCTTAGACCTAATTTTAAGTAGGCTTGACCTATCCTTTGTGGGGTTAAGTTTCATATGAACAAACCCCAAGATTGGGGGCTCAGCCTATAGCTTTGGTTGTCCACACTGCTTGTGAGAATATCAAGAATTCATCTTGGGGAAGTTGAGTTTTCCCCCGTTCTCACCATTCCCCGAAGGGGACTTTGCAAATACTTTTCCACTCACTGATCAAATCACTGTGGGATTCATTAGGGCATCACCTGGGCAAACCAACAAAATCTCATGTCCTATACAAAGTTCCATGTACTTAAGGTGTTCAATCAACTATCTACATAAGTTATATTAGGAGATGCACTAGTCAAAGTATAGATTTGTACCAAATAAACATTTTTTGCTTTAGTCTCACACATTAGTTGAAATTTTAAAATATTAATTACCATC
>PVIY010048989.1:0-16982 GCA_004026745.1 Myrmecophaga tridactyla
GAGCATCAGTCACAAGGTTTTCACAATCACACCTTCACATAGTAAAAGCTATATAGTTACACAATCAGCTTCAAGAATCAAAGCTAATGGAACACAGTTCAACAGTTTCTGAATGACTTTTTGATTCATTCATCAATGTCAGCATTTTTCTACACAACCTTATCAGCTGTGCTATCATGAACTTTGAGAAAATAGCTTTTTTCTTTTCTTTTCCTTTTCCTTTTCCACCTCTTCCCTTCCCTTCCTTTTTCCTTTCCAAGGATCCACAAAATAACTAAAAGCCATTGGTACAGGTTACTTAGCCAACTTATTAGGTTAAAGAAGCCTAGTTTTTACTCCTACTTTGGAAATGATTCACTCTCTTCCACACTTATCCCCATAATGTTTTGATTTTTAGACATTACAAAAGTCTAGGATCTGATCTCTTGGATTTCCTCCATGCTACGGACACTCCTTCAAGCTGGGATGTTAGTTCTTGATATGAAGGCACACACAGACAGTGACAACTATGTTAGAACTATGATCTGGGTTGTTAAACACCATTGTGCTACAATTGTAGCATCTTGGTGTCCAAGAAGTTGAAATGTTGAGGAAAAGGTATTTGTTAGTATCAATGAAGTACAGCAGTGGTAACTAGTTTATTTTTCTTTATCTGAATGCTTGCTCTTTGTCAGATATCACTTTACAGTTATATCATTTAATCTTAATAGTAACCTGTTGATAGGTGCTATTATCCCCATTTGATGGAACTGCACTGTCCAATAGAAATGAGGCAAACCACTTATAGCAATTTAAAATTTTCTAGTAGCCAGATTTAAAAAATAGAAATAAGTGAAATTAATTTTAATAATATATACCCCTTAACCCAGTATATTTAAATTATTATCCCTTCATTCTGTAATCAATCTAAAATTCATTAATGAGATATTTTACTCTTTTTTCCATACTGTTGTCTAAATCCAGTATGTATTCTAATTTACAACACTCAATTTGTACTAGCCACATTAGATTTTTTTTTCTTTTTTTGGCATGGGCAGGCTCTGGGAAGCGAATTGTACTAGCCACACTTAAAGTACTCAAGAGCCACCAGTGGCTAGTAGCTACCATATTGGACAGCATAGTTATAGACGATAAATCTTAAGATTTAGAAAGGTTATAGAGTCTAAAGACACACATTAAGTATGTAGCAAAGTGGGGACTCCAACTCAGATCTTGACAATAAAAGTTAGTTATGCTTCTCACCTGTATCCTATGGGAGGGAAGAACCTTCTAGGAAAAAGGGAGCATGCTCCCAGTGTTGTGTCAGAGGATGGACTCGTAAAATAATAAATGATTTACAAAGACTGAAACATAGAACGTGGGATTGGGTGTCTGGGGCAGAGTGGAAAGTAGGCCTCCCTAGCACCAGAGCCAACTGTTTCCTGATTGAAAACAAACCTCAACTTAATCTTTTCCTCTCAATTGCTATCCTTTCATGCACATCATTCATATAGTCAACATACATTTACTCTGTCCCTGTACCATAAAGGGCTGTCATGGTGACCCAGACACAGTCTTGGCTGTCAGGTTGCTTTCAAGTTCTCTTGCTCCCTCAGGCCTTGTGTAAGGGGCTCTGGGCATTCTGTGGTTCTAGATTCTCTCCTTCCCACTCAGCCTACCTACACTGCCAGACAAATCTTTCTCCAATGCTACTTTCATCATATTGTTCTATTCCTTAAGAACAGAAAGTGAACAGCTATTTGATGTAGTAAAGCTAAAGACCTCTTCCCAGGCAGGTCATTCCCTCTGGCTAGCAAGCATTCTAGGATTTTGTCCTAGAGATATATGCCACTGCTGTCTGCCCTCTGGCCTTACTGTTAGGGATGCATTTATATATATAATCAGTGAATATTGCCCAGCAGTGCTGCCTTTATGCTTTTGGTTTTAGCATGGAGTTTCTCTGGGGCTACACAGAAGGAACTGGCTCTTACTCTTGATAACACTTTCTCCTGTGTGCATTTTAAATTGCAGCTGTTATTTGCTCAGTTTTTTTTCCATAAGAAAAAACCCATCTCCTTTCTATCCTTAAGAACTCAACATTTCTGTCCTGCCATATTTAGTATTTGGAGTGAGAGAGGAATTAGGTACTTAGTCTGTCATCTTAAACTAGTCTCTTTTCTTTTGGTTCAAAACAAACAAAAAATACCAAGATGGAGCAAAGCAGAAATGATTACAGAAAATACAACTGGTACGAACATAATGCTTCTAAAACTGTGCCTCTAATCCTTTGTGACAGGGCTAGTACATTCTGCAGGCTCCAGGCTTGGCCCCCTTCCGTTCCTCAGCTGACCACCTCCCTCAGGGCTCCTGACCCCACCCGCATGGTGGCCACCTCCCTTGGGGAACTTGGTCATCTCCCTCAGCGTTCTCCATCTGACCCACAGGCTCTTTGGCTTAACCTTCGCAGAGCTCATCTCCTTTGTGGTACTCAGCCTGTTCCTTCACAGCAGACAATATTCTGTGATCTCCCACCATAAGTTGAGGACATTCCTTTTTTCACCAGTCTGTCCTCTTTCGAATCAAGGGTGGAAGACACGGGATTCAAATTTCTTAGTCCCTGTAGGGCTGAGCATTCGTAGAGCTTTATTCAGGCTTCAGGGTGAAGAATGTGCTGATATTGGCTGGGTAAATGATAATTCACCACCTTGCAGGTGAAGCCCCTTCTCGCCCTAAGCCCATCTCATAGCCATTCTTTAAACATTCAATCATCAGAGCCTACATAGAATAGTTGTTTCACTTCTGGTAACATGAGAGTTCTCTCAACTGGATGGTGTAATGTATGTTTAGTGCCCACAATATTTGCACTTACTGGCTGTGCCAGTTTGAATCTGTGGTGGACCCCAGAAAGGCCAAGTTCTTTAATCCTCATTCAACATTGCAGGTGGAATCTTTTTGATCATTTCCATGGAGATGTGACCCACCCAATTGTGGGTGGTGAATTTGATTAGATGGTTTCCATGGAGATGCGTCTCAATCCACTCAAGTTGGGGTTGTTTACTGGAGCCCTTTAAGAGGGAGCAATTTTGGAAAAAGCTCAGAGCCCACGCAGCCAGAGATCTTTGGAGATGAAGAAGGAAAATGCCCCTTGGGGAGCTTTGTGGAACAAGAATGTGGGAGAGAAAGCTAGCAGACTTCGCCATGTGCCCTTCCAGCTGAGAGAGAAACCCTGAACATCATTGGCCTTTTTTGAGTGAAGCTCTTGTTGGTACCTTAATTTGGACATTTTCATAGCCTTGCTTTAATTTGGATATTTTCACAGTCTTAGAACTGTAAACTTGCAACTTAATACATTTCCCTTTTTAAAAGCCATTGAGTTTCTGGTATATCACATTCCAGCAGCTTTCAAACTAGAACACTAGACTATAAGAGTTAGCCAGGTTTTCATTCCAACCTATTCTCCCGAAACAAATGACTTTATCATTCATGTATTTGTTCTATGAACACATTTAAAAATCGGATATACATAATTGAAACAATTTCTGCCCTCAAGAAACTTAAAAGTTGATTAGAGGACTGATCGAGGCCACCAAGACCACTAATAGGAGGCAGCATGAGAGAGCTGACGTTCAGGCACAGACTGTGCTTTTGCTGAGAAGCCAGATCTCGGGGAGATTGGGAAACACTTTATGAAGGAGGTCACTTTTGAGCTGGACCTAAAAGGATGGATAGGAGTTTCGGAAATGGTGGACAGGACAATCTGATGAATGAAATATCAGGAACAAAGGCACAGAGGCAGAATGCTAGTGGCAAGATCTGGAAACAGCAAGTAGTTAAGACAAAGGGATGGGCATTAAATTTAAATTAGAAAACAGGTTAAGTCCCAAAGTACAGGGTCTTTAATGCCAAGCTGAGACATCAAGGCTTCTGTGGGTCGGCAATAGAGAGTAACTGAGAATGGTGAAGCAAGCGAGTAACATTATACAATTTTATCCTATTTCTTCCAGCCTACCATCCCAGTCTGTTGAGATCCTTTTGAATCTCGAATGTGTCATGCAGACTGACTATCAGCTTTCTCTTCATGCCGCAGATCCCCTGCAGGTTGGACAAGCATCCGCTAGTGTGCATTGCTCATTTAACTGTAAAAATGTATAAAAGGAACTGCCCTAGATCATATCCTAAAAGTGACCTCCCTCCAGGTTGATGGTTTCTCAAAAATCTTTGGGCTATGTTTATTCAACTACATAATACCTATGCAGAATAGCTTCCAGCTCATAGTTCTCAACAATAAAAAAGTGTTACTTACAATGTAATCAATGTATATGGTTTTACATTCGTTATCTTGTTTAAACCTTTCACCAACCTGATGAGAAGAGGCTGCTGCTAATTACCGTGCATTCCTTTAAACTGCAATGCCTTTCCTGTTCTGGGCACTCCAAGTGATCCTTCTATTACTATTACATTGGTTGGAAACTAAAGAATGTGCGTATTTTATCAAGTGGATCTTTTCATAAAACCTCCAGACAACTACAACTCCTTACATATCTCTCTGGATACTTTTTTTTTTTTTTTAATTTGCATATGGGCAGGAGGCACCAGGGATCGAACTCCAGACCTCCAGCACGGCAGGTCAGAGCTCTGCCTGCTGAGCCACGGCAGCCACCCTCTCTGGTTACTTTAAAGAATTGCAGAATTCACAAAATCAATTAGAAACGTCATTTTTGTTTGTGTTTACTGAGAGTAAATGAGAAGTTTTAAATCTGCCACACAGTCATAGAGTTTTAACTTAACCGAGAAGCATGATTTGTTCCAAGTGGGTCTGAATATTCTGAAAATTTTAAAATAATCCAGCAGTGCTGGCATGAGCAGTGCTGGCAGTGCTGGCATGACTTAGTCACCCAGGCAATAGAGCAAGTTTCCATGGAAACCCATAGGTCTGTATTAAAGAAATACCTTTAATTTTAGTGGTGTGGCAGAGTGCTATATACTGAATACCAAAGCTTATTACTAAGTGAAACTTTCTTGGTCATTATGGGTAGCCTTTTATGCTCATATCTGTTAATAATGGTGGTTGTTTTTGCCTGATATGCAAACAATTTTAGTAGCTAATATTCTATCTCCTTTCCTCCAGACCCACAGATTTTCAATCTCCAGATATATTTTGACCTTTATTGCAGAGAAAGAGATGTCATTTTCCCTAATTATGTTATACTTTAGAAATAAGTTTAATGAGATAAGTTAAACAACGTTTCCAATTTCTTACCAGTGGGCTTAGTAAATGGGTGCATGGCTATGCTGTCATCCTATGATCAGTCATCTAAGTGCCCCAGGCTGCCAGGGTGGTGAAGGACCTTTCTATTTTATAGAAAAGTTCTTAAAACACAGTGCTCGGCTCACTCTGGCTGGAATATTTGTTAACTGAAAGTGTTGCCTAACGACGCTTCAATGCCTAGTCCTTGAAAGCTACTCAGTAATGCAAGAGAACTAGTTTTTAATAATATTTTTTATTTTTAAAGCAGTTTTAGGTTTACAGAAAAATTTCATAGACAGTACAGAGTTGCCACATAGCTTCCTGTTATTAACATTTTGCATTATTGTGGTTCATTTGTTATACCTGATGAACCAATATTGTACCAATATTGATACAATATTGGTAACTGTATTAGTTTGTTAATATACTATACTATATACTATACATGGGTATACTATAACTATATACCATAAATGAACAGCTTTTAAAAAGGGGATTTAATAAGTTGCAAATTTATAGTTCTAAGGCCATAAATTTGTCCTAACTAAGGCATCCACAGAAAGATATCTTGGCTCAAGAAAGGCTGATCTTGGAAGGCACATGGCTAGCATCCACTGGTCCTTATTCCCAGTTCCATTGCCTCCAGCTTCTGATGCCAGTGGTTTCCTCTCTAAGCATCTGTGGGCCATCACTTAGCTGCTCTGGGACACAACTCTGGGTTTCATCTCTTAGCATAGAATCTTCAGGGCCAAAAATTTCTTCTATTCAGGCTATTTCTATGAGTTCTTGCTTAGCAACTGGGCTATTTCTGTTTTGATCTCCAAACGTCTACATAGGCTCTGTCATTTCTTCAAAATGTTTCACCTCTTAAAGGACTCCAGTAAACTAATCAAGACACACCTTGAATGGATGGAGTCACATCTCCATCTAATCAAAAGGTCACACCCACATTTGGGTGTGCCACATCTATGTGGAGATAGTCTAGTCAAAAGTTCCCACCCTACAGTATTGAATCAGTGTTAAAAGAAATGGATGCCCCCACAAGATTGCATCAGGATTAAAACATGGCTTTTCTGGGGTACATAATAGCTTCAAAGTGGCACAGTAACTAAATCTATATTTTACAGTAGACTCTACTTTTTGTTTTGTATAGGTCTATGTGTTTGAACAGATGTATAATGTCATTTATTCACCATTACAGTATTTTACAGAATAAATTCACTGCCCTACAAATGCCCTGTGCTCCACCTACTCATCCCTTCCTCCCTTTCCCTTGAACTTGTGGCAGCCACTGATCCTTGCAATGTCTCATAGTTTTGCTTTTCTAGAATGTCATATAGTTGGACTCATAGAATATGTAACCTTTTCAGACTGGCTTCTTTCATTTAGCAATATGCGTTTGAAATTCCTCCATGTTTTCTCATGGCTTGATAGCTCATTTCTTTTTATCACTGAATAATATTCCATTGTGGGGATGTACCAAAGTTTGTTTATACAGTCACCTTTTTAAGGGTATCTTGGTTGCTTCCAAATTTTGCAATTGTGAATAAAGTTGCTATAAACATTCATATGTTGGTTTTTATATGGACATATGTTTTCGGTTTCTTTAGGTAAATCCAAGGAGTGTGATTGCTGCATCATATGGTAAGCCTATGATTGTCTTTATAGGAAAACTGCCCAACAGTCTTCCAAAGTACCTGAACCATTTTGCTCCACCAGCAATGATGAGCATTCTTGTTACCCCAGATTCTCCTCAGCATTCGGTGTTGTCAGTGTTTTAGATTTTAGCCATTCTAATCTGTGGTGGTATCTTACAGTTTTAATTTGCAATTCTCTGACATATGATATTGAGAATATTTTCATAGGCTTATTTGTAACCTGTATGTCTTTTTTGGTGAGGGGTCTGTTCAGATATTTTGCCCATTTTCAAATTGGGTTGATTGTTATGTTATTGTTGAGTTTTAAGAGCTCTTTGTATGTTTTAGGTAAAAGTCCTTTGTCATATATGTGTTTTGCAAATATGTTCTCCCAGTTGATAGCTTGTCTTTTCTTTCTCTTTTTAGTGCCTGCCACAGAGCAGAAATTTAAAATTTTAATAAAGTTCAATTTATCACCTGTGCTTTTGGTGTTTTACTTAGGAAGTCACTGCTAAACCCAAGGTCACTTAGATTTTCTCCTATGCTATCTTCTAGAAGTTTCATGCTTTTGTGTTTTACATTTAGTTCTATGATCAATTTTTAAAAAATATTTTCACTCACTATACAGCCCATCCAAAATATACAATGGCTCAATGGCTCATAATGTCATCACATAGTTGTGCATTCATCACCATGATCATTTTTAGAACATTTGCATCACTCCAGAAAAAGAAATAAAAAGGAAAAATAAAATTCATATATACCATACCCTATACCCCTCCCTCTCATTGACCACTAGTATTTCCTTCTACCCAATTTATTTTACCCTTTGTCCTCCATTATTTATTTATTCTTTATCCATATTTTTTTTACTCATCTGCCCATACCTTGGATAAAAGGAGGAACAGATAGAAGGTTTTCACAATCACACAGTCACATTTTCTATGGTCAATTTTGAGTTAATTTTTGTGACAGGTGTGAGGATGTAAGTTATTTTTCGTTGTTTTGCTTGTGGATGTTCAGATGTTCTAGCACTATCTGTTGAAAAGACTCTCTTTTCCACCAAAAAACCTTTGCTGCTTTGTCAAAGATCAGTTGACAATATTTGTAGGCATCTCGTTCTGGGCTCTCAATTCAGTTCTATTGATCTGTTTGTCTATTCTCTCCCCAGACCATACTGTCTTGATCACCTTGGCTTTATGGTAAGTCTTCTGTTCCATGTTTTTATTTCCTGGATCCAGCCAGACACCTTCTATTCCTCAATTGGCCTAATGGTGCACACCAATCATCTTTTTAGGAAAATTCCCGGAAGTTACCACAAAATACTTGGACTCAAGAATTGGCCACATTAATCCATGTCTAGCTTCAAGGAACTAGGAAAATTTATTTTAGTAGTTAGGGACTGCGAAAAATTATAAGGAGGGGTTATTATCTGGAAGAAGTAAGTATATATTGGAACTGACATTTCTTCTTGATTCCATCATATTTTCTAAATCATGTCATCTGTAAATAAAGACAGTTTTATGTCTTCTTTCCCAATCTGGAGGGCTTTTATTTACTTTTTTGTGGCTTACTAAACTGGCAAAACCTCCAGGACAATGTATAATAGAAGTGATAAAAATGGATATCTTTTTATTGGTTCTGATCTCAGGTGGAAAGCATTCAAAGTTTCACCATTAAGCAAATATTAGCTGTAGGCTTTTGATGAGATTATCTCCATGGAGATGTGACTCACCCAATTGTGGATATTAACCTTGGATTAGAGGGAGATGGGATGCCACCCATTCCAGGTGGGTCTTGATTAGTTTATGCTAATCCTTCGAAAGAGGAAGCATTTTGGAGAAAGCTTCAGAACGACCAGAGCCATGAAAGGAGAGAACCAGACAGCCCACGCAGCCAGAGACATTTAGAGATGAAGAAGGTAAATGCTCCCCAAGGGGGGCTTCATGAAAGAAGATTCCTGGAGAAAAAGCTAGCAGACATCACCTTGTTCATCATGTGACTTTCCTACTGAGAGAGAAACCTTGAACTTCATTGGCCTTTCTTGAGTGAAGGTAACCTCTTGATGGTGCCTTAATTTGGACATTTTTATAGACTTGCTTTAATTTGGAGATTTTCACGGCCTTAAAACTGTAAACTTGTACCTTATTAAATTCCCTTTTTTAAAAACCACCCTGTTTCTGTTGCATTCTGGCAGCTTTCAAACTAGAACAGGCCACAAAGGGAGAGTGTATGCCTGATGGGAGAGCAGGGGTTTATGTCCTGGGGAAGGGGATCTGGGCTTCCAATTGCTCTGTTTGCAACATTTCATCTACTCTCCCTGCCCCCGTCAATTTCCAGCCCTGAGCTTCACCCAGCAGCACAGCTAACACATTTAACACCCAGAGGTGATCACTTCTTAACACTCTTCCTTCTCTTTACAACATTATTTTCAATAATAATCATGAAATGAAATGAATTATAATAATGACAGGAAAAGAACCAGATAGTGAAAATTTTCTTGAATTGAACTTTCTTTGTGGATAAGAAACAAAAAATAAAATCTTATAGAACACAAAAGGAAAAAAGTAATGGATAATGCTTTCAACTACATAAGTGTCTTTCTGGAGTTTCTACAGTGTCAAGTTTTATTACCTTTAGCATTAGGCAAAATTGAAGTCAATAAATTTTTATTTAAGGTGTATTCACATGTTGCATTTCATTCCACTGCTCAAAATCAGCTTATTTCCTCTGAAGCTTGAGGCAAGATTTATCTTTGAGATAACCCCTTTTAAAAGGAATCCACAACTATTTAGGCAGTCTTGTCACAACTCCTTTCGTTTGGTTCACCTTCTTTTCATCTCCACTTGTGTATGGACATGCTGACTGACGTATCATAAATTCCCTGCCTAGTATTCTTAGAACCTAATTTCTTCAAATTATTCACTTTAGGGCCTTCAGAGTCAGAATTGGTACATCAGCAAGGTTCTCAATTTCACATAAATGTCTTTTTTGAAAAACAAACTTATTCCTACACATTTACCTTTCAATGTAATAATGTAACATTACCGTTTGTTTTTAAGCCTTAACCTCTGCACATTTTTTTCAATTATTTCATTCTAAATTTATTTATGTGTTCATGTTCAATAGATAGGAGACCCAGATATGTCAACTTATTTTCAACTGTGGTTGATCAAAGACACTTAATTTTTAATACAATTTTGTTGAGATACCATATAATCATCCAAAGTATATAATCAGTGGCTCATAGTATCATCATATAGTTGTGCATTCATCACCACAATCAATTTTAGAGCTTTTTTATTATTCAAAAAAAAATTTAAATAAAAATAAAAAAGAACACCCAAAACATCTTATCCCCCCTATTATTTATTAATCTTTAAGCCTTTATTTCCTTACTCATCTACCCACACATTGGATAAAGGGAGTGTCAGTCACAAGGTTTTCACAATCACATGGTCACACTGTAAAAGCTATAGTTATACAATCATCTTCCAAAGTCAAGGCTCCTGGATTACAGTTCAACAGTTTCAAGTACTTCCTTTTAGCTATTCTAAACATGAGAAACTAAAAAGGAATATCTGTATAATGCATAAGAATCACCTTTAGAATAACCTCTCAACTCTATTTGAAATCTCTTAGCAACCAAAACTTTGTTTCATTTCTTTTCCCACTTTTTGTCAAGAAGTCTTTCTCAATCTCACAATGCCAGGGCCAGGCTCATCCCCAGGAGTCAAGTCCTGTATTGCCAGGGAGATTTATACTTCTGAGAGTCATGTCCTATGCAGGAGGTTGGGGAAGGGCAGTGAGTTTACCTGCCAAGTTGCCTTAGAGAGAAAGGCCACACCTGAGCAACAAAGGAGGTTCTCTGAGGTTGACTCTCAGGCATAATTATAAGTAGGCTTAACTTCTCCTTTACAGAAATAGTTTCATAAGGGCAAACCCCAAGATCAAGGGGTTGGTTTATTAAATTGGTAGTCCCTAATGCTTGTGAGAATATCAGGAATTCCCAGGTCTGGAGGTTTAATAGTTCCACATTTTTCCTGGTCCCTCAAGGGGACTTTGCAAATACCTTTTTATCTTCTGCCCAAATTACTCTGGGATATATCAGGGTATTACATTAATCTGTACAAAATAACAAGATCTCATTCCCTATTCAAGATTCCATGTAATTATTTGTTTGAATAAACTGACCATACAGGTTAAATTAGATAGTGTGCTAGAGGAAATATAAATTTTGTACCAAATAACATTTCTTCTTTTGGTCTCACACAGTTGTTGAAGTTTTAAAATACAGTTAATACCATCCTTTACCCTGTATTCTGATTTATCTTAGTCCTAACCATGTCCATTTCATTCATATCTCTAATTGAAATATGATCTTTTTTTCAGGTTCTTTAAAAGTTGCTGTATGGAGTAATGCTGACTTTCAGAGCTGCAGAACTCCAACTCTGAGTCTCAAAGTGTCACACAGATACCCAAAGGTTCAGGGAACTATCAGGTTATACACAAATAGCTCAGTCTCTCAGAATTTAGAAATAACAGTTACAACTCTGAAATAGATGTGACTGCTGTAAGAGCTTAAAATCTAGGAACAGGTGTTATGGGGGCAGCATTAATGATATGCAATGAATGGAGGTGGTCTAAGGGTACAATGGCTGATGAACGAAAGGGCCAAAATGTGGTGTACACAGTAAATGGAATACTGAACAGCTGCAAGAAGGAATGAAGCTGTGAGGCACGCAACTATGTGACTGAAACTTGATGACATTATGTTGAGTGAAATAAGCCACAAATATTGTAAATCCTCACTAAGATAAACTAATTGTAATGAGCAAATGCTGAGAATTAAATTCAAGAGTGTTCTAGTTTGCTAGCTGCCGGAATGCAATATACCAGAAACAGAATGGCTTTTAAAAAGGGGAATTTAATAAGTTGCTAGTTTACAGTTCTAAGGCCAAGAAAATGTCCCAATTAAAACAAGTCTATAGAAATGTCCAATCAAAGGCATCCAGGGAGAGTACCTTGGTTCAAGAAAGCTGATGAAGTTCAGGGTTTCTCTCTCAAGGGGAAGGGCACATGGTAAACACAGTCAGAGTTTCTGAAAGGCACATGGTGAACATGATCAGGGTTCCTTTCTCATCTGGAAGGGCACAGGGTGAACAGAGAGTCATCTGCTAGCTTTTTCTCCTGGCTTCCTGTTTCATGAAGCTCCCCGGGAGGCATTTTCCTTCTTCATCTCCAAAGGTTACTGGCTGGTGGACTCTGCTTCTCGTGGCTATGTCGTTCTGCTTCTCTCTCTGAATCTCTCATTCTCCCAAATGTTTCCTCTTTTATAGGACTTCAGAAACTAATCAAGACCCACCCAAATGGGTGGAGACATGTCATCATCGCCTAATCCAGCTTAACAACCACTCTCAATTACATCATATCTCCAGGGAGATGATCTAATTACAGTTTCAAACATACAATGCTGAATAGGGATTAGAAGAAATGGCTGCCTTTACAAAATGGGATTAGGATTAAAACATGACTTTTCTAGGGGACACACATCCTTTCAAATCAGCCCAAAGAGCATAGGTTATCAGGAGATAGAAAGTGGGCAAGGATTGGGCAATCAATAATTAAGGAGTACAGAATGTTCAGTATTGAATATATGCCATTGTATGTATATATACCCTAGGTCCCCCTATTAATCTGAAAGTTAAATCTTAAAATTCAATTATGAGGGGGTGCAAGGGTAGTTTAGTTGTAGAATTCTCTCCTGCCATGTGGGAGACCAGGGTTTGATTTCTGATCCATGCACTTGCCCAAAAACAAAAAACCAAACAAACAATTCAACAAATGCTGACGCAATAATGGGATTCTCACATCAAAAAATAATGAAATGTGACCCCACCATACAGCACACACACAAAAAATCAGTTATATTTGCAAAAACTTCTGAAATTTTTCCTCTCCTGCAAAAGTCAGAGGATACGGAATCATAGTGAAACTGACATTACTAAATTTCTTATCTTGGGACAGGTGCTCAAGATATTTAAACACTTCCCTGTAATTTCTTCTGGTAATATATAATAAGCACTTTTGTAATTTTTCTTTGCATTGCCTTTGATATTTGATTATTTTTTCCATGTAAATGTCAATTTTCTCACATTATGTTGTTTCGTAGTTACTGATCTTCTCTGTATATTTTGTGCATAGAACCTTAAGGACTAATTTTAAAGCTTGATGCTTTAATGTACATTCTTTAAGGCTGAATGTGACTATTTGCAAAAAGTTTTGCAACAAATAACCCCACATGAGTTCACACACACACACAATACAAATACTACTAAACTATATCTCTGAAATAATGTTTTAAGATTATTTCTCTAGTTTAAAGACAATTAAAAATTAAAAGAGTACATTCTAAATAATAAGTATATTTAAAAATTAGCAAAATATTTCATGTGTGAATAAAAATTGCACTTACCAAACAAAAATATCACATCTTGCAGTTCACAATCTATTTAATTTTTTTCTCCCCTCAGGACACCTCAATGGAATGGGTGCTTTTACTTGAACTGATGTCTGTGTAAAAACAGCCAGTTACAATAAGGAGAGTCTCAGGTCTGACTATAATTTAAACTGAGAAAAGTGATCAGAACTGCTAGTGCTTTCTCTAGTTTCTCAGAACTGCTCCCTCCTGGGAGCCTCTGTCCTTCAATATGGGAAGGGGACCTTAGTTCTCCTCCAATCCCCTTGTTTAGATTAAATGAGAGACTTCAGCTTTGCCTAAAGCTCTCAGCTATCCAGGACGACATACACAAATTACCCTCTAGGAATAAAGGACAAAAGAGAGAAGGGGGAAGAGAAAGGGCAGAATTGAACCTGCATCTAGAGACAATGTCAAATGATGGTAGACCCAACTATTAAAAAGTGGGGGAGACATCTTAGTGTTTACGTAGAGAAATGGAACAAGGGAAAAATGACTTTAGCCACCAAGAGGGAAGGAACAAGAGTAGTAGACAGCCGCAGGCAGTCATAAAAAATAGAATTAGAAAGGAAAGGAATCTAAACCAGCAATGATTTCCTATCTAGGGCCCATTGATAGGAAATGGGCTATCACTGTAGGTCCCTGTCATTGGCTCTCCTGTCATTGGTCAAAACCACCTTTAGGAAGGACAGCCGGTCATAAAGGTAACAAAATCTAATAAGCTCAGTTCTAACACCTTGGGGGGTGGGGGGTGGTAGGGGCATTTACTGGGAGAAAAGGAATGAATGAGTGGAAGTATGATCTGGATAACTTGCCAAATCATCTAGTAGCTGTGATCACTTCAGACATTGCTGAGGGATGCAGAACAGCTCCCTGTAACAACAAAACACATATTTAGATTCATTTTTTCCCCAAGACCAACACAATAATGAGTTTCTACCATCTTAGTTTACAGAGAGAATATTTAATCCAGTTTACAATCAGAGTCCACAAAGGAGACCTTGACCACAAAGATATTTACAAAATTAACTTGGTTAAGAAAAAAAAGCAGAAGCTGGCTGTCAGAAGAGCTATTCACCAGTCCTGGCCCTGTCATCATTCAGCCGTGTGAACCCAAAGGAGTCAGTTAACTTCCTTGGATTTGTGTTTCTCCATCTATAAAACATGGATGATTAAACCTCCCATTTAAACTCCCTCAGTGTTCTTCAGTGGATTCCAAGATAGGAGCTCACTGTGAAAATTTAAAAGCAAATGGAAGATGTGGCATTGAAAAAACTAGACAATTGCATGAACTTTCTAATAGAATCATCCAATCTCATGAAGGGACTTGCTGGTCACTGATTTGATAAGAGTCATTACAGGACATTTACCTGTGACTTTGAAGAAAGTAATTTTCAGCTGCTGCTAGTCTTGGAAGAAGCTTAAGAAGAACCTCAGATCATATCTTGTTTGAATGAGCAATTCTTATTTTCAGCATGTTGTGAAGGTGGGGCTAGATGGAAATGGAGCTGCCTATCCTTCAGAAGTCACAATGAAAAATCAATCTTTATTTTAGCAGTGTTTGGTCTGGAAGAGCTACTGCAGAAGTGTCAGCCCGTGTCCAATCTCATCACTAACATCTTTTTATAACATACACTTGAAGCTTTATATGCTCATTACAGGAGAGAGAAAAACTAACATTTGCCATGTTATCCTCAATAGGTGAAGCACTAAGTGTTTTAAGAACATTCTCTCAGTTAATACTCAAGGCAATTCTCAAAGGTTAGTGTTACTGTCCCCATTTTACAGGTGAAGAAACTGAGAACCAGAACAGCCATATGACTTGCCCTCTAAGACAAGGCAAACCTGAAATTAAAATTCAGGTTTCATGACTTCCCAATCTAGGCTCCTTCCTCTATAACATCATGCTACCTGTGATAAAAAGAAACAGGGGTGAACTGTTAGGCAACAAAGTTAGGGAAAGGGATATGCTGTTACCAAAGTGCTCACCCACTCTCTATCATGCTGAAACGTCAATTTCCAAAGAACTGGCAAATGAGAGAAAAATTCAATATTAAATCACCACCGAACACAGGTAGTCCAACTTTGGTGGTTCAGAAGGCACTTACAAATTTTGTTGTGCCTTGGTGTCTCATAAAAGAAAATGACAACAGAGGCCAGGTCAAGATGCGTTTAAGATGCTGGGTACCTTATAGGTTTTTATTACAGCAGGTCAATGAAATGAATGAAATTTATCAACATGAAACTGCCTCTTTGGACACATCCTCATCATCTGTTCTGATACTCTGGGAAATAAATCAACTCAAAAGGATCCTGCCTTTTACCAAATACTACCCTTAACATCCTAAAACAGTCATATTGCTGTGCACAAGATTTTTGGCAGACATAAGCTCTACCATAAAGCAGAGCTCAAAACGATTGGTGGCTATAACTGGTATTTAATTGTACCCTTGTTGGGTGGGTCAGACTGTATGAGGCAGTGTGGCTGAGTGTTCGCGAGAGAGGTCTGGACCAGCTGCTCCTACTGGGGGTGGGGATGGGGCGAGAGTAGGCGTGGGGAACTAAAGCCAAGGTCCTTGACTTCTATGCTCCTCAGCTATCCCACTGCCTATATCCCAGGCGACATTAAACAATGAGATATCAGCCAGCTGAAGTGTCCAAATACAAAGCTTCCTACTGGAGACTGGAAGGAGTGGCCAATTTTGGAAAGGACTTTCTTTTTTTTTTTTTTTTTTAAATTTGCATATGGGCAGGAGGCACCAGGGATCGAACTCCAGACCTCCAGCACGGCAGGTCGGAGCTCTGCCTGCTGAGCCACGGCAGCCACCCTGGAAAAGACTTTCTTGGTACATTAGAGCAGACAGGGATGAAAGTTGTGGTGGAGGCTGGAGGACAGCCTGTCCACAGTGATGATGGTGATTACCAGCCAGGGGTGGGGTATGGCCTGCCAGACAGTGGGCACTGAGTCATTGGCAGAGGAGAGCGCCTCAGAAGCACGGAGGCCAGCCTCACCTTCCTTCAAACACTGCTGCAGGAATTCTTGGCTCATTTGGTTCAGACGCCAATGGTGCTGGTAGAAGTAGGAATGCAGGAGGCAGTGACAGGCCAGAGGGGCCAGCAGGTCAAACTTCACTGCTGTTAGGATGAAGAGCTGGTGGCAGTGCTGCCCCAGAAGCCTCTGGAGGAGCATGGGAGCTGGGGATGTGGAGGTGCTCATGAGGTCCACTTCTGATCATGTCTGGTCCCAAGAACAAACCATCGTGGAACTCTGGCCCAAATCATCACACGCAAAACCTAGCTGTATCCTGTGAATGTTCCTCCTTTATATGTTGGCAGCAAATAACTTGTTATGAGTTTTCAAAGGTCCAGAGCAAATGGAGAGAATTTTGCCTTAGGACAGACCATGCCTGTAACTGACTTGATGAGATTTTATCTGTCTCCAATTTTGTATTTCATTGTATTGCTACTGAAAGGTTTAAGGTTTCTGATATTGTTATGAAGTTAATGTATTTTGTATATGGGAAAAACATGTCTTTTTTAGGGGTCAGAGGGTGGAATGTGCTGGTTTGAAAGGAAGTATGCCCCCTAAGAAAAGCCATGTTTTAATATAAATCCCATTTCATAAAGGTAGAATAATCTC
>PVIY010048990.1:0-16979 GCA_004026745.1 Myrmecophaga tridactyla
CTTGGTCTTGATGTTTTTTCCAGGCATAGTTTCATAAGAAAATTGTTTACAAATAATAGATATGGTGTATTCAGATAGTGTTTTTATTTCTTTTGGACGCATCTTTTGTAAGCTGTTCTTAAAAAAAAAATTTCCCATTTCATCTAAGTTAAGTTTGTTTTGTATGAAAATTAAGAGAAGATATTTTACTCCTAGTGACGTGTATGTGAATTAAGAGAAAAAAATGGATCAATGTAATTGACTGAATAGCAAATGTAAACAAAACATTGGGACTTCTGATACCTTAAAAATATAACATCAACCTTGAAGCTAATCAAGAATCAAGGTCATGACCACATCTCATCACCCATAGAAGTTCATGATGATATTATATATAGACCCAAATGACCTGAAGGTTTATAATAAAGTTTTGATAAAATACGTAAGAAAAAAAGAATAAATAAATATCATCGTTAATTATTTTTGAAGTGTGCATTTGAACATATTTTTGCTTTGTTTCCTAAACAAGTTTTTTTAACTGATATTGAATCTTACACTGAATAGCATCAGGAAAGAAATTAAGTGTGGGTTAACAGCTATTTCTATGGCAATTGGAAAAGAAACTAAATCATTACAGTAACAATTGAGAACTTCGTCAGAAAATTTTATGGGGTTACATGTTTCTATCAAAGATATTTTCAGTTTTGAACTACTCAAAGATTTTCACAGCTTTTTACTTGATGAAAGTAGAAGAATTATCTTAAATATAATTTTAAAATTCACTATATTCAACTGAAAATTTTCATTGATTTCCTGACTGCATAATACTTGGGTAACTGGTATGATAGAGCAATATATTCTGAAGTGTTTCTGCATTAATTTCTTATAGCTTCTCATTTAGGATTAAGTATATATTGTGTGCCTAACAACTTTTTCTAACTATCCATCTCAAGTACTAAGTGTTGGCCTAAGTATCAAAGTACTTGTTAAGTACATTGTCTCTAAAGTCATATTGTTTGTCTATAATTGAAAATTAAAGTTATTGATATATAATGCATGTAAAATAGAAGTAAGAGCTTTTAAGAAATTATTTATATTTTAATAAAGGCTTTCAATGCCTTAGCACATAGCTTTAAACTTGCTATTGTTACATAAAATTCAGGCAAATATGTGGTAGATTGTGTGATCTTTTAAAATTTCTTAATCAGAAATACAAAGAGAGTTGCTTACAATATCTGTCTCCAGTCTTTTCTTCTTATTTATACAGTGTAGCTGTATCACATGAAGTAAGTTGAGATTTCAGGTAAGGACCTATATTATGGGTTTTCTTTTATTTTTTTATTTATTTTTACATTTAAATTTGTTTCCAATATGCTCAGTTTAGGAAATTGTGAAAGTGCGTAAGAGTACAAAGATTAAAATTCGAAGCTGTCTAAATCTTGTTTCCCACAAATATCATTATACTTTTTTGTTATTAGTTGTTTGTTTTCCTTTACTTCTTAAATCCCCATGACCCATAAAGGATAAAAAAGTTCAGCATTTAGATGTAAAGACTGAGTTTTAGGAGCAGCAATGAAAACACACTCACATGTACAGACATTCACAAACATACACACCTCGAATACTTATTCTCACGTACATTCACATAACTTATGCCTTCACAACCATACATACCTAAGCAAACACATACACGCATGTATGTACACTCACACAGTCTACATTCATGCAAATCTATACTTAAGTCTTACATAATTCCAAGGAAAAGAAGTCTACTCATAGTAACTTTAAGCCACAACAAAGATTTTATTTTAATTGGGCAGGGTCATCTCACAGAATTCAAATACCTTAAGTCTAAAATCCCAAGAAAAGTAACACCATCAGCAGCCATAGCAGTCAATCATTCTCCCTCCCCCAAGGTTATTTGATTCCCTTGGAGTACCAATACTTCATCTTCCTTTCTACTACTAATTAGCTTTTATTGCTTCAGCTCACATAACAAAATGTTGCTCAGTATTTCATCTCTCAGTCTCAATTACCAGTTAAGATAGAACAAAGTCCAACTGGCCAATCTTGGGTCAGGTGTTCACTTCCGATCAATTGGCAATACCTAGAAAGCAATATCACAACATGCAAGGACAATGGAAGAGGCCCATCCTGGCAGACAGCAGAAACAGTTCTCAAGACAGAATTTTGGACAGATATCCCAAAATGTAGGTATAGAAATTATTGTAGTAGGTGAAACCGTAATGCCACTTTTGAATACTTTTTTAGGAACCCAAATTGGTAAGACTTCTCTGAACACTATGGTGACATTATTTGATGATTGCTCTTAGCTGTTATTCTTAGCAGTTTGGTTTTTCTTTAGTGATAAGAGTCCATTTATTGTAAAGGTAGGCTTTTTTGTATTTTCCTTTGCAGATTAATTCATGACTGTTCCCAAGTGATGTAATAATCTGATGTATAATATTAACAAGATATCAAAACTTTTGCACCAGATATTATACAGGTGGTTAGTGACTTATTAGGATTTTTTTTTTCCAATTACATATTTTTCCTCAAAAGTTGTGACATACTCCTAGGCTCTCTTCAGGCTTTCTTATTTCTCTCTGCTATTAGGAATTACTGATGTAATTGGACTGGGGTTACTGAAGGGAATGTATTGTCAAATAAGTTGCAGTGGGAAACAAACTAGAAGATAACATTTTATTCTTTACAATTAAATAGCTCATTGATTTAGAAAGCTAAATGTAATCTTTCACAATTTTTCAATAAACTAGATCATTCATATCTCTGAGACTCTATGGATAAGCCATCAATTGACTAGAAAATATTGTAAAACATCATGTGGAATGTGTTAGCATCCTCTACTTTAGAGGTCATGGGGCAGTGAAGAGGGTGGAATTTTGAATTTCAAAGGACTGCTTAGAATAGAGTAAACTATTTAGAATGCACTGAACTAAGGAAACCAATAATATGTCTTGAGGCCCAATCCTAGATGAAAAGCCAGGACACAGGTCCTAGGGAGGCGAGTTTCCAACAACAAATCTCATGGGAAGGGAAAGAAATCATGAACAAGAAACAAATCCAAGAAACACAAGTTGGCTTGATCTTGGCTCAAGAGAGGATTTGTAATAAAAGTACATTAGTAACTTTTAGTTACAAGTGACAGAAGTCAGCTTAATTTGGCTTACACAATAAAAGGAAATTTACTAAATCATGAAACTGATATATCTGGGGTTCATGCAACCCAGGTGCTCAACCATACTCTTGGCTGCCTCTTCCAGATTATCTTCTTTTCCACAGATTTTATTCAACCCAAGCACCCATGGCCAAAAGCAAAACCCATCTTATGTTATCACAACTAATAATCCTCAGTGCAAAGAGAATGGTTATTTCCCAGTTTTTCAGCAAAAGTCAATGGGAAGCCTCTTTGGTCTGACTTTGGTTATGCGAATTTCATTGAATCAGTTCTCATAGCCATTTCAATGCAGTCCTTTCAGTGGACTAATATTCATTAACATATTCTATTAAAAATTT
Source organism: Myrmecophaga tridactyla (assembly GCA_004026745.1). Taxonomy (NCBI): domain Eukaryota; kingdom Metazoa; phylum Chordata; class Mammalia; order Pilosa; family Myrmecophagidae; genus Myrmecophaga; species Myrmecophaga tridactyla. Next base: position 3,517 of record PVIY010048990.1, read on the forward strand.
ACTAACTTCCAGGCATAGATCCAGGCTCAGTCCTAGAACCTAAAAATAAGATGATCCCTTCAGTTATATTATCTAAAAGTAGGAGAAGAGTGCTTCTCTCGGGGAAGGGATGTGTGTTCTAAAAACAGAAGATGATCAGCTGGGCACTGGAAAACTGAAACAATAAGAACTATAACAAATACACATATTCAACACAGAAATTGGGTCTAGTATAATAGTCTATTCAAAATGATAGTAGCTATATAAAAATTCTTGCTATGCATTTATTATCTTATTTATCTTCATAAAGATTCCAGGGGTACAATTATTTAGCTCATTGTATTGATGAAGAAGTGCTTTTCAGAATAATTTAGTGTCCCGATCCCACAGTCAGTGAGTACAAAGCTAGTCTTTTTATCTGGCTCTTTATCTCCAGAGCTTATATTTTTAATCAATACACTATATTGTGTAGAATGGCCCCACTAGCTTACAAGCAATGTGCTAAGGTTAATTAAAAACATATAGGCAAACAGTATTTCTGGACGGACATATTCTTTCTTATCAGTGATTCATGCAAAATTATACTTACTCTGAATCTCAGATTATGACTCAAACCCAGACCACTGACTTTGGCCTAAAGTTCTTCTATCCTTTTCTGTCTAGTTATCTTTTTGGTAAGACCTAGTATTTGCACAGGTTAAAAATTTATCTGTTGGTTGTATGTTGCAGGTCTTTAAAGTCCAGGATATAAAGACTGAGGCAGGATTAAGCACATCAGTCCATACATTGGATCCACAGACCCTGCACTTCCAAATCATAATTTCCCATCATTTTCCAGGATGGTGAGGAGTTCTGTTGCATCAACTTAATGTCACCAACTTTTGTTCACACGCTCTGAGCAACTATACATTGACACAAATCATCTTCAAAAGATAGTGAAAACATTTTTGCTTTCTCTTGTCTAGGCCCTATACCATCTTTCTGCACAGAATGGATATGCTGAAACAGAGAAGGAAAAGATGTTTCAACAAGAAGCAGAACGGGAGATTGTTTTGTTCAAAACAAGCTGACAGCCTTTATCATCTTAAACATTGTCTTATATGCAAGGGATTGGGACAGAAAAACTAATAAAATACTTTTCACATGTACCAAGATTGAATTGCGATCCCATACCTCCTTTGGCCCAGTCAAATCTCATGTAAAAAAAGCACCAAAAGCTATTATAAACTTTCTTGGATTCTCTATGTATCCACACCAACATGATGAAAATAAGCAAACAGCAGGGTGAGGTGATTATCCACTGACTGCCAAGGAACTCAGGGCCCTCTCTCTGAGTTGTAATATACAGAGTTCCTTGGATGCAAAGATAGCTTTACAAGTGAGAACACTAGAACTTCAAAAGCAAAATATACAGCATCATGAATTTGCAGCCAAGCTAATATCTACATGAAATTTTTTTGGTAGAAGGCCATGGTGCAAATTTTCAATCTGCCTTTCATAGCTTGGAAGAATGAGGTAATCAGTATTTGCAGGAGGAAGTCTACATTTGAAAATGATCATGGTGAACAAAAGCTATCTTGTGAAAGAGATGCAGTAGCTGAGAAAATGGAAGGCACTAGAAAAGGTGCATTCCTTATCTATCTCCATCACGATTTTCATTCTACATAGTATGGCAGGAAAAGAACAGCAGGTAAGTAGAGTGACTGAGATTAGAAACAACACAAGCCCCTAGAAGCAAATCCTTTGCTTGGATGCAGTGATGGGTTTTCCCCATAAAAACAATAAGGATAATTCACATAGGATTGTTTTAAAAGATTGAACGTCATATTCTATAGTGATCTAAACACCGCATGCGGTAACATTGCTATTTTAACATATATAATAATCAATTGTGTTCAATGCACTTTGACTATCTAAAATGTCTTAGGAACTTTGCTTGGCACTAGGGATCTAGAGATGAAAAAGGCAGTCTGCCATATAAGGAGCCAAATTTGAGAAGGAGAGAGAGAGAGACATAGGAACAGAGATCTTAGTGCAATGGGGTAAATGACTCACAGACAAAGCACAGGGACCCCACGGGAAACAGAGGAAGTTAACACAACAGGACTGGGAAGATGCAGTGATATCTTCTTGGTGAAGGTAATTCAAACTGACAATAAAGAAAAGAAAATTCCAGGCAGTGGGATGAGAATAGTGAAAACAAAGATGTGAATAAGGAAAACTTCAGTGTGTGGCCACCACTGCAAATGGTCTTTGAATACCAAGATCCAGAAATACAATTATATTTTCTAACAGAAAGAAAAATCAGTTCTGAGTTTCCATGCCTTGATGAGTTAGAAATTGCATAGGGGAGGATTATGTTTTACTTTGTTCCCATTTCCTTTATCCTTTCTTCACAAGAAGAATTTGCATGTTAAGTTATTTGGAGACCTCAAAAACTTCATTTCAAGCTTCATAAAAGGCAGGGGAGATGAAACCTTTGAGCCAAGTCTCAGCACCAGTCTTTGCACCACATTGCCCCATCCATGGACAATCATGGTGCTCAAAAATGGTAATTTCAAGAGGATGCAACAGTCAGCAATAACTAACACCATGAATAATTTATTAGGAATTCCTGAGGAACAACATCAATCTCCAACAAAAAATTTTGGCCTGCCAAATATATTTAATGAATCCCACGGGGTTATGGTTTGGTTTGGGTTATCTTTAATGAAAATCCTTCGAAAAACACAATGATAGACATCATTTTTGATATCAGTGGACTTTTGGGGAACATCCACTATGACTAAGGCAAACTCCGTTCTGAATTTCTGAGATCCAGATACCCTACTGACCTATCTTTTCAGATGTTTAGTCACATGACACATTGCTTCAATTTCCTGTTTATTACTGGAATAAAATACAAATATTTGGTCACATTTGTTCTTATCATTCAGACTCTTCAACAGCTATGCCCTAGTATTATCCTTGAATATTTAAATCTAAAATGAAAAAGTCAGACTTCTCAATGCACTAACAGTTAAAAAAGTAGACAAGAGAGCATTGTGGCCTAGGGAAAATTAGATGTCCTTACATCTTCCTTCTAAAAGATACACTTTGGACACCTTTCAAACAGAGATCCTGAGGAAAATATTGAAAGCCTTCTGTTCCCCAAACTTTCCCTATTCTATGCCACGTACCTGTTAGATGAGCAGAGACGAATGTGTACACAATGTATTAAGTCAGTGAGGGAGATGTTTACCTGTTCAGCATTTAACTACATTATGTGAAAATCAAGAGTAAAGGTAATGAACCATGATGTTAGGAAGAGACCAGTATCTGATTTTAAAATAAGGGTCCTGTAGTAATGCTTTCATTGCCTTGATGTGCGTTTTTTTAATTTGCATTTAATTATGTTGCTGTTGTAATTATGGGGGACTTCAAAAATCCCTGAGATGTTTGCAGTGGGCTTTATTTATGACCCCTAATTGCATTCCAAGCTGTGTCTTTCATTCATCAAGAGTAGTAAGAAGACAATGGTGGCAGCACAATAGTACTTGGTGATTCAGCTCATGCTGTTGGAAAGGATTGAACTGTATGCCTCTTTCTTTTGAAATATTCTTTTCTACCCTGTAAAAAAAAGGAGATGTCAAGTAGCTGATGGAGGAGATTATGTGCCCATATCTCTTTTTCCTAAGTAGTGTAGTCTCAACTGACCTCAATATATTAGACCATCAGTGTATGGATTTATTTTACTTTTACTTCATAAGACATGAATGGAATTCATTGGTATTTTATCTCAAATTGGACATGAATGTTTCTTTTCTGATAATGAAAACATCTGCATATATTTAGCAGATAGAAAATGGCTTTGAGAAAAAGGGCACTTCTTGGGTTCTACCTGGGGTGCGCATGACTCTCTGAGTTAAATATAATTTTCAACCTTTTGACTTTCCATAGACTGCCCAAGCTTAATTATGTATATATAGCATTAATTATATTGTACCAATTAATCATCATCAAATAAATGATGGAAGGACCCTGATAATAATTTAAAGGGCAGAAGCAACCAAAAAGAAAACTTATATCACATCTGATAATCTTATGATAATATCAATATTATTACTCTCCTACTTTGAAACTACTACATAAACCCACTAGAATTTAAGACAAAGAAAATAAATAATTATATCACCATAAATAGGGACATAAAGTATCATGAAAGAAAAGAAATACAAAATTGAAATCAGAAAACTTAAATGAAAATTGAATCATATAATTTATACTGTTCTAAAATATAGATATATAGTGAAGTAATTACCAAACAGTACTGTTAAAATCCTTAACACATCAGTACCTAAATACCATTTTCCACTAAAGGGAACCAAGTTCCTTGGAGAAATTGCTGACCCCAGGTCTGGAAAAAAAAAAATTAGTTTGACTTGTATAAAATAACCCTTTTTTAGATTGGGAAAGGCTGAATATTGGTAATTTTGAAGGATTCACCTAATACACAATGAACCTGAGACATTTGGTCAGGCTGAAAGCAAAAAAGTTAGTACAGACTATCTAGGAGTCTGTCTATATAAAAGATAACTGGAAGACTGGATTCCCACTAGCCCATGATGAGAAAATTTGAACATCCAAGAGTAATGGATTGAATCACATCATTTGTACACATACACACATCCTTGAATTCATAATTGTACTTAAAAATATATAATAAACTCATTAGTCAATTCTGGAATTACTAGGCCACCCACTCGTTATTCTAAATATTAATAAATTAAGGGAAAATTAGACATTCATCCTGCCTCTCTAGTATGGACTGCATTTCAGGGAAGAAAATATTGATGAGGAGAAATTTTCTTAAGAAAAAAATTCTAGCTAATACATGTTTGAGGTATGATAAAATTTACAAATCATTATTTTGCTCCTCCCAATGAAAAATTGATCTACAGAACAAGAATTAGTACTTGCTAAAAATCCACTCACTAAAGATAGACCAGAAAATTTTAATGAATGTGTCAACTCGACAATATTTAGACCCAAGTATTAATCTTATTTTCCCTAAAATGTGAGACAAGACAATGTGCCTTCTGATGTGATGCAATAGGAATTCCTCAGCATTGTATTTAAAGTATTCTTATTTTAAAAAATGAACTGAATTTAACCAAGTCTCTAGATCCTAATTAGCACTGTGGAAGAAATAGGCTAAAAGGATATGTTAAATAACACAAAATGAAAAAAGTCAAAGCCAGATATGGGAAATTCTACAGTTTTCTCAAGAAAAGAAAGTATGGGGGAAAATGTGGGTGGTGGGGCAGGCAGGGAGAAAGATCTATTATGGATTAAATGAAACTTACATGTCAAATCAGTCAACTCTAGGGTGAGAAACTTTACCCTCATTTGAACAATTCAACTGTAAACATATTTTGAGAAATCTGGGACAATTGATTATATACTGGGAGATAGATTATATTAATTGATCATAGGCTAAAAGGGAAAAACAATGTATTTGCAAAGAATGCTGACTAATTCAAAGGTGTAATTATAGGACATCTGAATATTATCTTCAAATATTCCAGCAAACACAAACAAAAGCAACAAATAATTGAAGGAGGGGGTAGAAAAAATGAAAACCACAGGAGATTGATAACTGTTGATACTGGATGAAGCCTACTTTTGGGAAAGTTTGAAAATTTCCATAATACAAAGTTTTTTTAAATTTAAAAAATATATAGCAGGGAATGTGGCACCAAGGGAAATGTAGGACTATAAAGAATTTTATAAGAGCAATAGAAGCTCAGTTGTTCACTGACCTAAGAATTCCAGGCAAATGGAACAGCCTGTAAAAGGCATGAGAATGTGAAATTACATGGCATGGTCTGATAATCAAATACATTTCACAATTATTGGAGCATCAACTATAAGAGAATTAGAATGGCATAAGAGGAGTCATGCTATTAAAAAACCAAGAAATAGTATTACAATATGGAAAAGGAAACAATCTTTGAAGCCAGAGTTCTAGCTTGGCACATTTTAGATGCATCTCCTTGGGAAAGTTGCTTAACCCTCTGTGCCTCTAGTTTATCATTCGGAAAATGTAGGAGGATATATCTGCCTCTAAACGTCATCAATACGATCAAATGAGAGAATGCATGAGAAATATTTTTCAAATTCCAAACTCAGATTCATATGCTAATTCTTACCATTATCATTGTTAATTATGTACCGTGCCCACACATACAACTCTGGGTCCAGAAAAGTGATTCTTGATGTGAGCTAATATCTAACTTACCTCAATTCAGTTTTTGTTTTTTTTTAAGTGGAATCATGGTAAAATTCCTGCTGAACATACTTTGATGAATTATAATTATGAAATTGTAATGACCAGATAATAATACTTTTTTCTCTCACTAAATACCAAATGCAAATTTATGTCATGTAATTGAATATATTCTGGGATTAAAAACTAATTTATTAGAAATTTAATTTCACCATAGTGCCTTGAAAAAACTCATCCAATATTTGGTAACTTCATTGGGAGAACACGTGTCATTAATTTATGAAACAGTTAACTGGATTTTCACATTATACCCTATCCTTTTTACAAAGGGTTATAGGGAACACATAGAAGGCAACTGAGGGGACCCATTAGGAGGAAATGAAATTCTTTTACCTTTTATTACTTTTTTATACTACACTGATCTGTAATCTGTTTTAATGCGTAAATCCATATGTGTGTGTGTGTGCATGTGTGTGTGCTCTATGTGTGTGTCTGGGTGTCACCAAAGGCTCCTTAGTTTTGGTCACAGCATAGTGACATCTGGTGCGTTGTGATATTCAGCTGTGATGGCTGTCATCCTACAGATGTCTTTAGCTTCCTAGCAGTCTCTGTAGCTCATATACAGCCCCATTAATTCAGTCTTCCCTCTTTTTTTCATGTGTCATATAATCATGATAATGAACCAGGAAGTGGCTATTTGAGAAATGCACAATAGACAGAACCAATTCATCATGTTCTGTTAAATGAAAGAGTAACAATAAAAACAAAATTGCTCGTGACAGGGCGAAGCATTCTGAAGGATTTATGATGAGCGGATGGCAGCACAACAGGCTGACCAGCAGTGGCCTCTGCCCAGAGCACCAGATGACTCTTTAAAATTTATGGCATGCACCAGTAGCCCTTAACAACTCTAATGACAAGGCAGGCACACACACACACACACACACACATACATATATATATACACACATATATATGTATATATGTATGTGTGTGTGTGCAAATACTCTTGATTGGACTCTGTGTTGTTAGGAATTTTTGTAAATGCATGGGACAGCCTTTAGAGAGCAATAAGAAAGGAGTTTGGTCTTTCATGGGAAGTGAGTTCACAAGTTCAAGATTAGAGAGGAGACTGACATAAATATCATCAGTACCACATTCACAGATTTATAGAATCACAGAGTTGGAAAGGAACATAAAGATTTCACTATCTTTACTAGAGATGCTCAACTAAACATTGCCTAGCCCCTTCAGTCCATATCTGGATAGTTCTAATTATTAGAATGGTCTTTCTGTACTGAAAATCTGTTTCCATATAGGCTTTACTCATTGGTATTTTACTCACAGTTTTGTCTTTTTTGACCAAACAGGACAATTCTTTCTACTTCTCAGATATCTGAAGAAATAGAAACAAGTTTTTTATTCTCCTAGGTAAACATTCTGACATTCTTTTTTTTCCTTCAAAGGACTTGCTTTAATATTACTGTATCATCCTGGCAGGTTCATCTTGATTTAGCCTAGTTTGCCACAAGATCCAATAAAATTTCTTCAATAGAAGTTTGTTATATCCTCCTAGGTAGCCAAAGTAGAATGGAAAAACAAAGACAGTTATATATCCCTGTGATGGTTAAGTTCTTGTGTCAACTTGGCGAGGTCATGGTGTTCAGTTGTTTGGTCAAGCAAGCACTGGCTGGTTTGTTATTGTGAGGACATTTCATGGATTTAAATCAAAAGTGAGTTGATTGTATCCAGGTCTGATTACATCTACAATCAACTGAGGAGCTATCCTTCAACAATGAGAGAAGTCTCATCCAATCAACAAAAGGCCTTAAAAGGAAAAGTAATGATTTCGGCAGTTAGAAGAGAATTTACTTAAAACTGAACTTTTAAATTTTTAAAAAATCATACTGTATCATAAAAGAAATTATTATGCCATGTTTCCAAAATTGTTTCAATTTTCTCTATTAAAAAATATTTCACGTAAAAAAGTAAAGAAAATAATTTAATAGAAATGGATACTCACACAACTGATATTAAAGTATTGTTAATATTTTGTCTTATATGCTACATATTATTCATTTTTTAAAGAAACAAAATATAATAAGTATACCTAAATCACCAATATATCATTCTAGCCTGACCTCTATCCCAGTGGTATAGTCCCTCATTCCTGGATGTGATGTGTGATTTCTTTTCTATTCATTCTATCATTCAATTAACCAATGTCTATTAAACTCCAACTACATGAGAGGTGCTGGTCAAAGAACTGGGACTAGTGAAGTTAAAAAAATAATGCCTAGCCCTATGGTAGGTTATATTCTGGTAGGGGCATAGCGGCAGACATAATAAGCAAGATGAATGTGGGCATTATTATATTAGATTATTATTATTATAGTAAGTGATGATAACTGTTTGGGTGAAAAATAAAGTAAGAAGGAAGAAAGGTGGAGGCCAAGGGAAACTTCACGCTAAAAGAGTATAATTTCAGCTCAAATCTGAAGGAAGTACTGGAAGGAGTAAGGTAGTATCTGGGGGAAGATGGTACTAAACAGAATGGAGACCAGGCAAAAATCTGAAGATGGGAATTTGCCTGGTATATTCCAGAAGCAGTAAGGAAGATGGGGAGACTGGAGTGGAGATAACAAGGGTGGAAATAATAAGAGATGGAGTCAGAGACTTAGCTGGGAGCCTGGTGGAATACAGCCTTGTAAACTGCAGCAAGCACTGTGATAAAACAGAATGTTTTGAACATAAGAATCACTTGATCTGTCCTATAGCACAGTGTGATCACACTGGTTCTCATGCATTCTTTTAGGGTCATACCTTTTTCACTGAATATTATGTTTTGAAGAACATTCATGTTGCTGCAATAGTGTAGATTTTTTTTAATTTTCCTTTTTGCATACTACTATTTACATGAATGTATCACAATTTATATGTCTCCATTGACTTTACTTTCCTAGGTTGATCAAGCAAATACCATGAAAAGGGTTGGATTAGAAAACGGAAATTTATTTGTTCATGGTTTTGAGACTGTAAGAAAGTCCAAATCAGGCATTGAGACAATGCTTTGTCCTGAGGACTGGCATTCTAGAACGGGCTGCTGGCCATTTTTTATGCTTAGCTTGTTACATGGCAAGGCATATAGTGGCATCTCCTGGACTCTTTCTTCGCTTCTGGGTCCCTTTGAATTTTAGCCCCTTGCTTCTCTGTCTGTCTGAGTTTCACTTTGCTTATAAAATACTGCAATAATAGAGTTAAGACTCTACGTGATGGATGTGGGCCATACCTTCTTAACTGAAGTAAGCTCATCGAAAGTTTCTACCTACAATGGGTTCACATCCACAGGGATGGACTAAAGAACATCTTTTCTGGGGGAACAAATAGCTTCAAACCACTGCTATAACTGATAGAATTTTTTTTTCTATTTTCAGAATATTAAAACACACAGGTATAAAGAATCTTGAATATGCGTCCTGGTGTACATGAGTAAGCTTTTCTCCAGAATATATATCCAGGTGTAAAACTGCAATAGGTCCAGGCAAATTCAAGTTTATTGGATAACAGCAAACAACTTTCCAAAGTGGTTTTTTTTTTTCCCTAGCAGTATACGAGGTACCTTGCTTCATATCATCTTAAGAATTTGGTATTGTCAGACTTTTATAGTCATTCCCAATCTACTAACTGTTTAATGCTGTCCATGTTTTTGATTGGATTTTCATACATTTAATGGGAATCTAGATAGCTTATTTTGTTATGTTTGCTAAATTTGTTAAATTTTTGTCCATATTTATATTTTTGTCTGCCTTTTGTTTTATTGATATGTTATAGTTCTTTACATAGTTTGGATATTAGTTCTTTGCTATACATTTTGTGAAATTTTTCTCCCATTTTGTGGCTAGTCTTTTCATTTTTAACATGTTGCCTTTTAAAGAAGAAAATATCTTAATTTTAATGCAGAAAATTCATCAATCTTATGTTTAATGATTTTTTATCATTTAAAAAATATTTTCCTCCACAAAGATAATATTCTTTTATATTTTATTTTCAAGACTATATTTTTGTCATTAATACCTACATATTTAACTGTGAGGAATTGCTACTTTTTTGTTTAGTGTTAATAGGGATTTAATTGTTTTTATTTTTTCATCTGGGTACCAATTTAACAGTTCCAACAACTTTTATTAAAAATACTGTCCTCTTCCCTCTGATTTGCAATGACATAAATAAATATAAGCAATAATACCACTGGAATTAAAATGATAAAAAAGTAGAGATTATTCGACTGTATTTGAATCAATTTAAGTATTAACATGAAATGGAAAACTTCCTGGAAAGATAAAACTAAATGAAACTAGACTAAGAAGAACAGAAAAACCTAAATAATCCTCAGTCCAGCAAATTAACTAAAATCTTCTAACAAAGAAAACTCAAAGTCCAGAAGGATTTACCAACCAATTTTAACAATTATTCAAAAACTAATTCTAAAATTAAAAAAAAAAAAATCCAGAGGATAGAGAATGAGGGAAAACATTCTAACTCATTTTATAAGGCTATCACAACCATGTTAATGAATTATTAACAGAGCACAGTGATAAAGGAACATTATAGGCAAATCTCACCCATGATGAATGACATGAATAGAAAAGTCTAAGGAAAATATTGACAATAAAATTCAACAATTTTTTTTTTTTTTTAATTTTGCATATGGGCAGGAGGCACCAGGGATCGAACTCCAGACCTCCAGCACGGCAGGTCGGAGCTCTGCCTGCTGAGCCACGGCAGCCGCCCAAAATTCAACAATATTTAATATGACCCAGAGACATTTTTCCATAGGATTAAAAATCTGATTTAACTTTTGAAAATCAATAAATGGTGAAAAGGTGTATAAAAATGTCTCAATAGACACAGAACAAGCTTTTAATAAAAATTAGAATGCATTAATTATAAATGAACACCTGCAGATCTTGTTAATGTAAGGTTAAAAAAGAACTTCCAACCTGATAAAGTGTATCTACAAAAATTCTACAGCAATTCTTCCCTCTCCCCTCTTCTTCCTCTTCTCCTTTCCTATCTCTTTCTCCCTCTTGCCCCCACCCCTTTTCCTCTTCTCTTTCTGAACAATTCTTTGCAACAACCACAACCACTAGGCAGCACCAAGTAAGGTAGGTTTCTATACCAGTTTGGGTTGGAGAGAGCAGTGGCCCAAAGAAAGGTGTGGACAAGAGATAAAAGAGTCAACGTGGTGGGCAAGGGACTGCATGAAGTGTGGGAAACAGAGCTGGGTGAAGAAGGAGTCCATGCAGAAGGATGGCCTGGCGTGTGGTGTCAGAACCTGGATGGTATGGTAAGAGTGTTGGCACAGATGGGCATCTGCTGCAGGATGTAGGAGCCCAGGAAGTGGGAGGAGGATACCCGGGCAGCAGGTCAGCTGGTGTGGAGTCTCCTGTCAGAGCCATAAAGAGTAGATGGGGCCTTTACATAAGGGAGCACTGGTGACATGAGATTGGTTAAATAGGAGGTGATCGAGCAAATAAGTATGTGCACAAAGGAAAATTGACAGTCAGTTTTTTAACTGCTGGAGAAAAGAGTTACAAAGATGCAAATAGGAAAATGAGAATGAATCATGAATGTTGGATTGAAATTGGAATGGGAACTTATGGACAGGAAGACAAACAGAAAGGTAGATGAGAAAATTCATGGCTGTATGTTTGGCCTTAGCTAATGAAGTCCTCAGTGGCTCAAATGGATTAAAATTTTGATTTACTACTGGGTTCTCAGTGGGGTAATGCAATCCTTTTCACTATGTCCATTCTGGGCACCATATGCCTATGCCAGCTGCTGCTGGGGGTAGAACTAATCACAGAGAGAATGAAATGGCAGATTCTACAGTTTTGTTTGTTTCTTCTTCAGTATTCAAGGTAGAAGAATATAATGCTGCTATCTAATAAAAGTTAGATCACACTTTGTCATGATACTGGTAAATCATAGGTCAACAATTTCAATGCATCTTAAACCCATTTTCATACCCTAAAATGGAAGTATATTCTTTAAACTGGTTCCAAAACACAGGGCCAAAATGTAGTACACTTTTTAGAGCCACTATAAGTTATTTGCAAGGTGTGATCAGCTTTTCTCCTTTCTACCCACCACACACACAAAAATAAAATGCAAATGGATATCCACATCTAAATGGCAAGGTTTCAGTTATCTGGACTTTTCAAATGCTGGAGTTTAGTTTGATCTGTGTTTGTTTGATAGTTCACTTTTTTCAGGGAAAGTCACCCTCATCTGTTGAAAGATACAATAAAAGGTGCTGAAACTAGAAGATACTTCTCTTTCAGCTACTGACTCAAACCTCAAATGTCCCTATTGCTTTTTTTTTTTAACATTTTTTACGTGATATATGTTTTATACTCACATACTGTGTAATCAAAGTGCACAATCAATGATTCACAATATCATACAGCTCTGCATTTATCATCACAATCAAAATTTTTTCTTTTTTTGTGAAAAATAGCATACATACAAAAAGAAATAAATTTCAAAGCACACTGCAACAATTAGTTGTAGAATAGATTTCAGTTTGGTATGGGTGAAAATTCCACGATTTTAGCTTTTTACTACTAGCTACTCCAAGACACTGGAGACTAAAAGAAATATCAATATAATGATTCAGCAATCATACTCATTTGTTAAGCCCTACTGTTCTAGTCTACTAGCTGCTGGAATGCAATATTCCAGAAACAGAACAGCTTTTAAAAAGAGGAATTTATTAATTGAAAGTTTACAGTTTTAAGGCCATAAAAATGTCCCAATTGAAGCAAGTCTATAAAAATGTCCAAATTAAAGCACCAACAAGAAATTACCTTCACTTAAGAAAGGCCGATGAAGTTCAGCATTTATCTCTCAGTTGGAAAGGCACATGGCTAACATAATGATGCCTACAGGCATTCTCTCCAGGCTTCTTGTTTCATGACGGGACATATTCCTTCTTCATCTGCAAAGGTCGCTGGCTGGTAGACTCTGTGTCTCTCTTCAAAATGCTTTCTTTTTTAAAGGATTCCAGTAAACTAATCAAGACTCACCTGAAATGAACAAAGTTACATCCCCCTCTAATGAAAGGTTAATACCTACAATTGGCGAGTCACATCTCTGTGGAGATAACCTAATCAATTTACCCAACTACATTATTGAATGGGGATTAAAAGAAAAG
>PVIY010048991.1:0-16983 GCA_004026745.1 Myrmecophaga tridactyla
AGAATGGGCATAGCCCAAATACCCCTAGAGATTGAGAGAAAGATCAAAGGAGAAGGTGGAGTTATACAGAGAAGACAGGATTTAACAAATGAGAATGACTGCCGAATCATTATATTGATATTTATTTTAGTCCTCAGTATTTTGGAGCAATTATAAAAATAAAAACCTAAAATTGTGGAACTGTAACCCATACCAAACTCTGAAATCTGTTCTACAACTAATTGTTGCAGTGTGCTTTGAAAGTTACTGCTTTTTTGTATACATGTTATTTTTCACAATAAAAAATAAATAATAATTTAAAATAGTGCTAAGGATAGCATAGCTTAAACTGCACTAAACTGCCGATATTAAGCTATATTTGACTAACAAAAATAGTAATTTCATATGGTTTGACCTAAAACCTCTTATCACAGTGTTGTAAGATAAAATAAAATTAGCACAGAGCCTGGTAGACCAGAATATTCCATAAATAGTGGCTGTCCTTCATCTCCTTACTCTGCTAGGTGCTACCTTTTCACCTTGCAAAATCTCCCTCTTGCCATTCTGTGCAGCCAGCCTACTGGGCTACATGGGCATTTGGCCACAAGCCCCTAAAACATCTGGTTTTGGAGGAGCCAGTGCCATCCTCCCTATGTTACAGTTCATCGGTGAAGTGGATTTCTGGTCAGTTCCGCAGGGCTGACGTCTGCCTAGCACAGGGGAAAATTGTTTCTGCCATATCCTCCAATAAGAATGATTTTCTTCATGCTCTGTTTGTCTACAACTGTCTTTCCAATCATTCTCACTGTTAGCACATGGTCTACACGCCTGAAATTTGGCTTAGAGGAACTGGGTGAAATTTATGATCTGCTGACTTCAAAGACTTGAGCTATCAGATGTGAATAGAAATGCTGGAAAGAATGAGGTCATCAAAAACAACAGGTAAAAGACAACCAATCTACAGATTTGTTATGCTGGCAATCCATTTTTTAATCCGCTTCCAATTAAAATCATTGATTGGACAACTTATGTTAATTGATAGAACAGAGAAAATTTTCCAGCCTTCTATTTTGATATTACAATTTTTGATGGCATTTCAAATGCCTTGGTGTCTATTAACATCAGGATTTTGCCAATAATGTTCTGCTCAACAGAACAATTCATTAGTGCTAAAACCAATTTATTGGAATGGGTTGAAAATTGCTTCAGTTTTCTCTATTAATGTATTACAAAATGAAATATTTCATAAGCTGCTGGTTGACACGCTTGACACTTCTTCTCACACTGCTTAGCTCACACAAGGTGGAAAATCTCCATTCTGTGAATGAAGATGCCAGGAACAAGTTAAAAAAAATCTAGGCCTTCAAAAATGGTTTATTGCCCTTCAAAATACAGTCCCCATCTATATTTTCCAATGAACTTATTTCTCACAAGATAATCCTCAAGATAAATGAAATAATCAAAGTAAAATGCTTAACCCAGTACCTGACCAAGATAAAGCATTCAATAAATAAATATTAGCTATTATCTGGGGGAGGCAAGAAAATAGTGGTTAAGAACACAGATTTCAAGCTACATGATGAGTTCAAAATCCAGTTCTGTCATTTTCTAGTCAGGTAATCTTGGACTTATAGCATACCTCTCTAAGCATTCGTTTGTTGAGTTTTCATTTTTGTTTCATCTGTAAAATGGGGGCAATGCTACTTTATAGGATGATGAAAGGGATTAAATTAGAAAAATGCATGGAAAGAGCTCGGCCAGCAGCTGGCACATAGTCAGTAAAAAAAGCTAGAAATAGACATAGCCACTCTAATTTACCACTTCCTCAGATCACTTGGTTTCTAAAGCACTACACCTTTCTCCTGGAAGTTGGGCTGTCCTCCTTCCCCTGGGTGATTTGATTTATCTCTCCCCACTGCCATGTCCGGTTAGAGTCATTTTCATCTCTCACCAGCATCATGTCATCATGTCCCTGCCTTCACTCTGATCACCCTGCAATTCTCCTATAGCTTCCAGAGCAGGATTTCCAACATGACCATGTCCCCAGGGAGATTCAATCCCTTTGGAGTTTCCCAGAGCCCTCCTGGCAAAGTCTAAATTCCGTTGGCCTCAGGGTTGGCCTCTGCCTCCCTCTCTAGATTCACCTCCCATCACGACAAACAACTTGCAATTCCATTCACATGCAGAGTCTCTTTGAAATGTTGTTCCCACTGGCTAAAATGCCTTTCCACACCCTCCCCCTTGAGTGTGTCCCCATTAAGTCATGCTCAACGTTCTGGTCTCAGAAAAGACCTCGCCATCTCCCGGAAGCCTTCACGATCTGAATTGAGTCCCATGGTGTATTTCCTGCCTACCTCTATCGAAGCCCTTATCTCTCTGAGTTGTAACTTCTTGATTATATTTGGGTCTTCCTGACCTTAGGGAGGATTTCTTAAGGTCAGGGATGCTGTCTTACTCACTAGTGTATCCCTAGCACCAAACCCGTTGTAGACACCCAATAAATATTTGCTAAATGAACAAAGGAATCTATAAATGAATGCCCACACCTATAATAAACTGATAAATGTGAAATTGAACATGAAATTATGCACACCTAATTAAGGAACCATTACCCAATTTGCTTGGGGCTCTGGGCAAACATTATTCTAGGCCAGAACTATGGCCCAAGTCAAGGTACTATGAGCCTAGAGGCAGACCTTAATTTTCATGTTCAACTGTTCTTGAAAAGCTACTTTGCATAAAATGCATATATTAGTAGCTTGAGGAAGCTTACGGCTTGGAAGGAGTAATACAAAGTGATTCAGGAAAATGTAGTTATAACCAGCTCTGTGACCTCTGGAAACAATTTAGCCTCTCTGGTATTCAATTGTGTCAACTATTAAACAAGTAGTTTAGTCTAGAGGACCTAGTGTGTGGCCCCTCCAAAATCATGAGAATCTCATTCTGTTTCCTTTTTTTTTGCATGATCAGGCACCGGGAATCGAGCCCGGGTCTCCAGCATGGCAAGCTAAAACCCTGTCTGCTGAGCCACCATGGCACGCCCTCATTCTGTTTCTTTGAAATACAAATATTTGCCCATGAATTCACCTTCTTCTTCCCACCCCACCCCCACACACACCCTCTCTAATTTTATAACATAGACCTCTTTCCTAGAAAGAAGGTCCATCTGTCTTATGACTCTTGGCAAGGCAGAGTACAGCCTCCAGCCAGTCTTGCTCCTAAATCAGAATCTCTAGAACTTTGGAACAGACCCAGCTTAGCAGGAATAAAGTATTAACTATTTACCCAGAGTCATGGAGACTTCCATTCTGGCCTTAGCCATAACGCTCCTAGAAAAGTTGAACATTGTATTCGTTATCTCCACTCCCCATGAATATCTGAAAAAGCCTAAAGACCCTACCTAGTTCTTTCTTTTTTTCGCGTGGGCAGGCACTGGGAATCGAACCCAGGTCTCCAGCATGGCAGGTGAGAACTCTACCTCCTGAGCCACTGTGGCCTGCCCCTACCTAGTTCTTTTAGGTGGAAAATAAAATAACTCAGTTGAAAATATTTTCAATTAAGTGAAAGATTATCTATATATTGGGTAATTGGAGCTGAAGGGCTACAGATTGTGCATCAGGACTGATTGTAAAAATTCAGAAATTGATAACACAATACTACCTAACTGTAATATAATAATGTTAGTACACTGAATGAAGGTGAATGTGAGAATGATAGAGGGAGGGGGCACAAATGAAATCAGAAGGAAAGATAGACGATAAAGACTGAGATGGTATAATCTAGGAATGCCTAGAGTGTACAATGATAGTGACTAAATGTACAAATTTAAGTGTTTTTGCATGAGGAAGAACAGACAAACAAAAAAGATAATCTATAGACATATCACTGTTCTCCCAAACTTCCAATATTTGGTAAGAATTCTTTCCAAAGCACTGGACTATACTGAAGGGCAGGAGTGCTCTAAGAAACTTTGTTGGGCAAGTGATTTTAGTGCCTGAAGTAATAATCTGAAAAACCAAAATCCCAGGATTATGAGGGTTGGTGAGAGGCCCAAACATTAGCATAGTGTCTTAGTTTGTCAGGGCTGCTACAACAAATACCACATACTGGTTGGTTTAAACAATGGAAATTTATTGTCTCAAAGGCTAAAAGTCCAAAACCAAGGTGGCAGCAAGCCATGCTTTTTCTTAAGTCTGTAACACTCTGGTGACAGCTTTACAGCAAGCCTCCAGATTTGTCTTTCTGTCTCCTCCTCTGGTTCCTCCTTCCTCATCCAGTTTCCTTTGCTCATAAGGACTTTTGCCATATTGGATTAAGATCTTCTTTCATACAGTTTAACAACACCTTAACAAAAAATATACTTGAAGATATTTACAAATGGGTTCACACCCAAAGGACCTGGATTTGAACATGTTTTTATGGGGGACATGGTTTAATCTCTGAACAGGTGGCGTAACTAGTATGTGCATTGGAATAGAGCTTCATAGTTTTCAAAGTGTTCTTATTATACATTATTCCACTGATATAGTCAAACACCTATGACAGTACTCATTTTGGGACAGAAATCATTCTAAATATTTTACCACCTCCCCATATTACCCAGCCAATTCAAATACTATCAAATGTGGTAATGGCCAAACTAATACCTTTAGCACTTATCCTGAGTTACATAGTAGTATTTCCAGCTGCCAACTTGACATCTCCACTTGAATACTTACTCAAATACTACAAAATCTAAACTTAACTTTCTATTTCAATCTCATTCTCGACCCCAAACTCTTTATCTTTCTGTCTCTCTTGCTCAAACCAAAATCTCAGAAACATCCTTTTCTCTATTTTTCTCATTCCGGATGCCCATCCAACTCATCAGCAGGTTTTGCTGGCTCTATCTCTAAAATATATCTTGGATCTATTTCTCTCCTTCTTCCCCCATCCAAGCCACTCTCACTCCCATCAGGACCTCTGCAATAGCCTCCTAACTGAATTATTTCCACTCCTGCTCCCCCATAATCCAATTTCTGCCCAGGTACCAAATAACCTTTTAAAAACATAAACAAAATCAGGTCACTTCCTTGCTTAACACCCTTCAGGGTTTCCCTGTTACATGTAAAATAAGATCCAACCCCTTCGCCATGGCTTCCAGAGCTACATGGATCTGGTCCCTGCCTACTTTTCCAAGATCATATCACATCACTCCCCTGCTGGCTCACTAGGACCCAATCAAACTCGATCCCACTTTGTTTCTTTTCCCCAGCTCTCCCCAAGACCGGTTCCTCCTCAGCCTGCAAGTCTCTGCTCATATGTTATCTCCTCATAGAGGACTTCCCTGATCACCCTATCAAAAACAAAATTACTATCACTCTCTTCCACATCACCCTGTTTCCTCCAAAGTATTTAGCATAATTAGAAGTAAGAATGGTTGTTCATTTATTACTGCCTTAT
This sequence comes from Myrmecophaga tridactyla, assembly GCA_004026745.1. Taxonomy (NCBI): domain Eukaryota; kingdom Metazoa; phylum Chordata; class Mammalia; order Pilosa; family Myrmecophagidae; genus Myrmecophaga; species Myrmecophaga tridactyla. Next base: position 5,422 of record PVIY010048991.1, read on the forward strand.
CATCTTCCCTCCTACCCACCTACTAGAATGCCAACTCCAAAACAAGAAGGACCTTGCCCCTCTTGTCCACTGGCCTAACACAATGCCTGGCACAGAGGAGATTATCAATAAGTACTTGATGAATGAATCTATCAATCTAAGCAACTGATATCTCCCCTTTGATTTGATGACTAGTCACTTCTACAACTTTGTAGGTAGCTTGTGTGACTGGTTGGACAGTGAGTGTGACCTTGATTTCCCCAAGTGTTGTTTCTCCTACAAGCAAGTCCTAACCAGCTCTGCTTCTTAAGTATCCCCTGTCAATAGAACTGCAATATTCACAAAGAAAAAAGGTCAATGCTGTGTTTTATTTAAACTATAAATGTGCCAATATTATGAATGAACAATGAGTCTTCTACCCAAGTACATATTCAGCTTTTTAATTTATTTTTCAAAGGTGCCCCTGTACCTTTGCAATATGGAGATATTAGTCAACACTTCCTATATTCACCCATGTGCACTAGAAGGGAAAATGTAAATGTAAGCACAATTATCAATAGCCAATGAATGGTGACCTGCCTTAATCATAATTTCTAATGTGTATTTCATTGGTTCTTTTAATACTTATTTTAATATGAAAGAGAAGCATGCTCATAAAAGAAGATTTGAAAAAAAATACAGAAAATAAGAAAGGGAAGAATTGCACAAAGCTCCATTATTTAAATATAGCCATTACAGGATAGTTCCTAAAGATACTTTTTCCTAGGCATAATTATTTTAACACAGCTGCATTTATACTACATATACAATATTAGGTATTATTTTTAATTACTATCATAAAGCCACTCTCTTGGTCATACCTTTGGACAACAGAATTTCTAATGACACTTGGCATAAAGTGGATATACTTTAAGTCTCTTAACTATTTGCTTATAGTTGGACATTCAGTTTATTTTCAATTTTTCAATAATGTAACAGTACTGAGTATATTTTTGTTCTTAAAGCGCTTATGAGACAGGACCTTTCCTTTCTTTTCTATGATATCCCTACCCCCTTGAATTTCGACTCATCATCACAGGATTCTAAGTCAATGCATATTCCCTCAACAATTTGTAAAAGTTTAAATCTGATCATGTGATACGGCCCACAGTTCAGCCTATAACTTTGGATACCAGGATTAACCAGTCAGAATGCCTTTCCCTTGCAGCCTCCAAAAACAACAGTCCTTCCTGCCAACCATGGAGGTAGGTTAAAATCAAGGGCAGGAAACTCAACACCAGAGAAAACACTCTTGAGTTTGACTTGGCCAGGGAGGATGAAACTAGAAATTCAGTTCAAAGAGCTTAAATGATCCAAAAGATGCATTTTCTGTGGTATTTCAAATATAATTCTGTCTTGGATGCAAAGAAGATGACTTCTAAGGATTCCTTTATCATTTCAAAAGAGGCACTTATAGTAATGTGACCTGGAAGCAAAGAGCTTAGAGAATAGAAGCCTGGGCTTCATTTTGCTGTCAATTATTCAGCTATGCAAAGCGATGGGGATTTCTGGCCCTGGGGCTTCTGTGGCCCCAAGCCCAATCCACCCAAACCACTGGCTAAACCTGGAAACCAAGGTCACCAAATGACTAAATGCTTATGTCCTTGTCTTTGTTGAAGAAAAGCATTGTGGGCCGACGAAATTCACAAGCCACTGGGTTTGGGTCCTCCTTGCAGGAATCAGAGCATTGTGCTTCCTCTCACCAGAAAAAGAAGCCAGGGGGACAACAGGAACCCCTCATGCTGTGTCCCCTCTGGTACTGCCGCCCTCCTCTCCATGAGTGTTTCCACAAGGGGACTGAGTCAAAAGATGAGCTTTTTTAGTTTTTTTCTCTACTTAGACTTGAAGCTTTTAAAATTATTTCTTATGAGGGGAAATCTAGAGCTATGTGTCAAAAGTCTTCAAAAAGCCCAAATTCCTAAGGAAATCATCTAAGGCAAATACCCATATTTAAGCACGAAGCTTGTTTATCACAACTCTCTTCATGGTTGGAAACAAGAGAAACCATCATCAATGGTGGGGCAGGGGTGTTGACTGAATAAATTATATACATCTATCTGTACAGCGGAATGTGATGTGATTACAAAAAATTATACTAAAGAAGCATATTTAGCAACATGCAAAAGTGACTGATATTTAATGGGAAATGTAGGTAAAAAAAGCAATCATGCAATGTAAATATGATGTGGGAATAGAAAAAGACTGGATACTTCAAGATGGCAGCCTGGCAACATATATGTATCTTCCCTTACTCCCCAAATCCTATTAAAAGAATAGTAAAGGAGTATAAATGGGAAGAAGTCTATGAGAGTACAAAGAACTAAAAAGGTTGGGCAGTTCTCATGGATCCACCAATCCAAGGTAATGGGTAATGGAGTTGACGTGAAAACTAAAAATGGAAAGGTATTCTCTACAGAAGTTGACCCATCTTCCTAAAGAAGATCCAATGATTCTAGGTTGGTTCTTATACTTCAGTAAAACTTACTCATATTAGCTTTGGGGAGGGATTCACCAGCCCTGACTCTCACCTCTACTCTTGCATATCCCCCACCCATACCTGCATACACATAACAATCATTTCTCCAATTCAGAGGTAAGTTCTGGTGGAGGAACAGATCTATGCTCAGCAAAGGAAACGCACACTAGCTATCCCTATTTATCAATTTACTCTTTTATTCATAAATATGTATGGATGAACATGGATCAACAGACATTTGAAGAATGTCAAGAGCTCAAAGAGAAGAATACACAATGGAAAAAAAAGAAGTGGCCTTGGAGGAAACAGTTAATTTGGTGACATTTCCTACTCTTGAAGCCAATTGTATTATTTGTTCTTCATTAAAAACCACTTACTGTTTTTATAATTTTTAAAATTAATCTGTAGACAAAGCTTGGATGACAAGGGCAGTTACAGGAGAAAATGGAAATTTTATAAACCTTGACAATGTAAAATTAATTGTAGGAGGAGAGATGGGGGGACCCTTTTTTTCCATTTTCATCAGTGTGGAATTAAGAAATGCTATATAAAATAAATAAAAATAGGGGCTTAAGGTCTTTATGTAAAGTTATAAAGATAATCAATGGAATAACTAATGTTAATTATACAACAACAAGAAATTACGATCAGAAGAAAGACAAAGTACAAGTGCAAATGAGTTAATTTCCTTAACTGTCACACGGAGTCAAGCAATATACCAACAGAAAATTGACAACCAAAAATATAAGGGGTTAGCACACAATTTAGAGGTATGGAGGTGGCCATCAGAAGAACTTAAAACAGAAATTGTTGCAAGTGGTTACCACTGGGGCGTAGGGTTGGGGATGGAGGTGCACAGGTGAGTTTTGCTGCAGCCTTCTACGCTCACTGATTTGTACAGCATATGTATGTTTTACAACAATGCCATGATTTTAAAACAAAATGGAGCTAAGGCTGGCAGCACGGACATTAGAAGTTCTCTACCTGTCTGCACATTAGCATCATCTGGGAGTTCTAAAAAGCTCAGATGCCAAAGCCACACCCTCAGATGTCAGACTGGACTGCTGTGGTAGGCCCAGGCAGTGTTACAAAGTTCCCCCAGGTGACTGTGATGTTCAGCCAGGACGGAGAACCACTGACTCTCTCTACATGATGGAAGTATAGTATTGCTATCTGCTTTCTAAATTTTCTATTCGTTCATGCCACAAATATTTACTGAGCACTGACTGTTGGTTGTGTGTTGTTCAACCAACAACTCATTCATTCATTTATTATAATTGCAGCAAATATACAAATAAAAGGAAAGTCTGCCATAAAATCATGCATTATTTTGTAGTTGGGGAAAAAATTGATGGTATTTTTATTTATTTTATTAATTATTAATTATTTATTTTATTATTTTAAAAATCCACACAGTTTTTAAAGCAATGTTTTTTATTGTGGTAGCACATATAACATTAAATTTTCCTTTTTAAGCATCCAATTTAGTGGCATTAATTACATTTACAATGCTGTGCTACCATCACCACCATTTAGTAACAAAGTTTTTCATTATCCCCCAATAAGAACTCTGTACCTATTAAGCAATAACTTCCCATTCACTTCTCCTCCCAGCCCCTGGTAGCCTTTAATCTACTTTTATCTCTATGAATTTGCTATTTTAGATATTTCATGCAAGTGGGATTATACAATATTTGTTATTTTGTGTCTGGCTTCTTTCACTCAGCTTAATGCTTTCAAGGTTCATCCAAGTTGCAGCATGGATCAGCACTTCATTCTTTTTTATGGCTGAATAATATTCCATTGTATTTATAGACCACATTTTGTTTATTCATTCATCCATGGATGGACACATAGGTTGTTTCCACCTTTGGGTTATTGTGAATAATGCCACTAGAGACATTGGTATGCAAATAGATATTCTAGTCCCCGTTTTCAATTATTTTGAAATAGGAGCAGGATTGCCAGGTCATATGGTAATTCTATATTTAACTTTTTGAGGAACCACCAAACCCTTTTCCACAGTGACTGCATCTTTTTATCCCATAAGTACTCTGCCCCCTCCCTTTTCCCAGAGACTGGAGGTCAATGCCTCTGGCGTCCCGCAGAAGCCATCAGAAGCTATAATTCCATCTCCAACCAAGGGCTGGAATCCTGCCCCTCAAGCTATCAAGAGCTACACTCATAAAATCTGTGTCCTGAGACCCTGGCAACTGGCCAGAGTGACTGCATGCAGCAAGCAAGCTGGCTTAAAATTCCTACCCCAGCAGGAAGTGGAACAGGCGGGTAGAGACCACGGATTAGAAGCCCCTCAAACACGCCTGCCCTGAGGTTCTGACAAAGGCTTGGCAGCCAGGGTATTTGTGAAGATTTTGGCAGGCCCCTCCCAGAATCAAACAACCATCCAAGAGAATCAAGAGGGTAATGAAAAATGTGGGCCTCATTAATTGGGGAAGTGGCAGACAAACATTAACAGACAGCTGAGAGCGGCACTCTCCCATAAACTTGGGGCTCTGGGCATCTACCATCATTACCCTTTGACCGGCCATCCTCTCAAGCAACAGAAAGAAAGCAAAATTATTTTTGTCAGTTTATTTTTGCTAGAGGGGAAAAAGTGGAAACCAGAAAAGAATCTCCTCAGTTGTAAGCTAAGACTATAAATTGGGAAGTTATATAAAATCAAAGCCCTTAACTTAATCCAACACCAATAAAGAGCGATAGACAAGGGATAATGAAGAACGATAAATACAGGTGCGTCCTGTAGTTCAATTACAGGGGCAGAGCAGAGGCATCACGGGGCCAAGAGCTCTGCATCAGGGCTATCGAGGACACTAATTTGGTTAGCAGCCACCAGGGGCTTCTTGCAAGGGCGCCTGCCTTTTCCCATTTCATCTCATTTTTACTGTAACCATGTTTTTATTTTTATAGGCCAATTTGATCCTGTCCCATGCTTTCAGAATTGAGTTTTTCAGATTTATGACTCAAAGGCTTTTAAATGGTTGTTATATCCAGTTCTGCAGTGTGGAGCCCCACTACCTTTCTCTACCTGAGACCCCAAGGTCCCAGAGGGAACTACCATGATCTGAACCCCCAAATCTCAGGGCTGTGCATCTCCAAAACAGGCATAGTCGTTAGCTCCAAGACATAACCAACTCACCCCCTTCTTTTCCCGATAAGCCCCTTTACTCTCAGCTAGAAGACTGAAGTCCTAGCAGACCAGTAATCCCAGGTGGGGAAGGTGCTGCCCTCTAGAGGGAGATCTGCAAAGTTGTGAGGACAATTTTGGTTGTCACAATGATCATGAGCTGAGCCAGGGAGGCAGGCATCCAGGTGGGTCAGGGACAGCCCCCCACAAAAAGGAATTTTCCCATTTCGCACACAACTCTGAAAAGTCCCGTCAGGCACTTGCAATAGCAAATAATAAAAATCTATAATAATAATAATAACCTGTTTATAATGATCTTAACCTAAAACATAACTCCACTTTACATGTAAATACAATGTATGTTTGCCCAGATGAAGTATACAGTGAATTCTAGAGATACATAAATGGAAGAAAAGTTGTACATTGTGCCATTCAGAATTTTGCCAGACTATTTCACATGTTGGGAAATGAGGTCCCCAACAGCAATAAGCTTCACAGTATCTGAGTCACCAGAACAGTATATCAGCCTGGGTTGCTGCTTCATTCCAACTGATTCTGTGTACTTATGTGGGTTCTCTTACATGGCTCCTGGCCCAAAATGTCACTGTAAAGAAAAAGTATCAGGAATGTTCAGTTGCTGTGGTCATCCTTGACTTAAACACCAATATCCATTAGAAGTAGATACAAGATCAATGACTTCATTTTGTATAATTGAGCATTTACATATTGAAGTATGATTTTTTAAATTATGTCCTTTTATTTCTCCTCTATGTTAGGACAGGAAAAAGACTTCTTTTGATATTATGTATAAAGATAGGTAATGTTATCTGCATGTTGTCAGAGCAATAAACGGACAACAAAATGTTTGTTATAAAACAGGGGCATTTGGTCTGATCATTTCTGCCTTGCAAATAGTCTACACAGAATACTGCTTGCATAAAAAAAACCTTTGCCAGGCAAGGTCAGCCCTGAACTTTGACTACTCTGTGCCTACAGTCACCCTACCTGACAGACTGGATTTCACATCCTCAGCCAGCCTTGTCCCTTGGACCCTGGACAGGATCTTGAAATCCCTTTCCACTCCTAGATGCTCTATCTCTCTTCTCTGGAAAGCCTGGAAAGCCCTGCCTCCCCTAGCTCCAGCCCCAGCCTATCTCTCCACCCTCCTTTTGCTTCCTCCCTCACTATGCTCCAGGCATTTCACCTTCTCACTGCTTCTCAAACACCATGTCCTGCCTTCCATGGGGTCTTTGCACATACAGTTTCCCCCTCCCGGACTATTCCAGGTGAACTCTAATTTATCCAGGTGTCTCTTCCTCTTAGAGGCTTCCCCTGACTCCCAAGCCTAATTCAGGCCTCATTATCTGCTGTCATTTGCTGCATAGCAATGATCAGAGTTGTAATTAACTGTGTGGTTATCTGCTTGACATCTGTCTGCCCCCCTAGACTCAATGCTGCATGAAAGGAAGGACTTTTTCTGCTCCCTTCATCACTATACTCCCCCAACTAAATAGTGCCCAATCCATAGTTGGTACTCAATAAATATGTATTGATGAATGCTTGAATGAATGAAGCCTTTCAACACAAGGCCAAAACTCATTATGAAAAGTTCTTCCAGTGAGAACAGCCTACTTTCTACCTCCCAGTACGATCAGCAAAAGGGAAAACTACACCAGAAGCCTTCAGATTTCACCTTCATGAAGAAATGGATTTTGGTCTGTTTCATTCACTGATGTATCCCCAGCAGCTCTGCCAAGTCCTGCCTGAGACCCGAGCATCTGAACAGCATAAGGATTCTTGATGGCAGAGCCAACCAAGGGCAGACAAATCCCAATACATTGCAAAGGTGCGGCCTCACTGGACCAAGCCACAAAGAGCCCAGCACAGCCCCAGCTCCCATTGCTCCCCCCAGTCAGTGGCTTAAGCCAAGAGACTGCTATGGGAAAATCATTATATAAGATCCTGCTAGAGAGGCTACAAAGGAGAATGAAAAGAAAACTGTGCAGCCATGAGTCAGACAGAAGGGCAGAGGGAGAACAGACCCAGGACATGGGTATAATTGTCTCCATCCAGGAGATGCAGGAAAACCTTAACCCCTTCACAGATTGGGGGGCTGCCCCATCAACAGAGGAATAACTCCTTCACTGCTCACATTGAGACAAGCTGTAAAGATGACCTCATCGAATGAATACATGAAAAGTGGCTACCCAAGAAAAAGAGGCTTCAGCATGCCTCTCTCCACTCTGGACACATGGTCCCTAACTCAGTTATATTACAAAAAAAAAATTGCACATTATTAAAAACTGTTATATACTGAATTATGCTCAATTTATTAAGCCCACCAAGCTCTTGGCCTTCCTCTCTCCCTGTTGCTCCCTCTGTCCAAGGGGATATCTACAAGTCAGTGCCTTCTCATCCTTCAGATTTCAGCCCAAATGCTGCTTTCTCCAAGAAGACTTCCCAGCTCTCCTAGGCTAAAATAAGTCCCTCCTGGCCCCTCTGTCTCTGCATCTTCTCTGTTTCCTTTGTAGTGCTCAGGATAATTTGAAAGTCTCTGACTTGGTTGCCAGATGACCTCTTTGAGTGTTTTCCATCTAGAAAGGAGCCAGCAGGAGGGCGGGCAATATGTCTCGCTTGTTCATTTTGAAATCCCCAGTACTAGACCCCAGTGCCACGTTCTTAGGAAGTGCTCGATCAATCAATGCCAAATAGAGTACTGAATATGTGGGCATGTGCTATTTAAACAAATAATTCATTATTCAAGCATGTATGGGTAACCACTACCTGCCAGGAGTTGCCTAGATGTTTGATCCATATCATGGACTGTTTTATAAAGCAAGCAAAGACAGGTTCGCATCACTCTGGCTTTGCGAGGTGCACCTGAGTATATATTTCTGTAACTAGGAAAGTTTGCAGAAGGTCTCCAATGGTTTGCATTTTCTGTAAGCTCACACTCACACACACACACACACACACACACAGGCACACATACACACATATGCAGAAAGCCCCGTAGCTGCCCCCAGGGCCCCTCTGCCTCCATCTCCCTGGGAGACAGAGCTCACAAGGCAAAGCCACCCAAACAGCATGTCTCAGTTTGCTAGGACTGCTGTAACAAATACCATGGACTGTTTGGCTCAAACAATAGGAATTTACTGTCTCACAGCTTTAGCAGGATCATACTTTATCTGAAGTCTTCAGTGCTTGTGATGGCTTGCCAGCAACCCATGTCTCAGTCTCTGCCTCTGTCACATGGCCGTCCCTCTCCCCATCTGCCTCCTCCTACTGTGTCCCAATTTCCTCTGCTCATAAGGACTCTAGTCATATTGCATTAAGGCCCACCCTGATTCAGTTTGGCCTCATTCTAACTAATAACATCTTCAAAGGCCCTATTTACAAATGGATTCACTCCCATAGGACCCAGCATTAGGACTTTAACTTGTCTTTGTGGGGGATGCATTTCGAGCCATAACACAGCATGTGAATGAACACTGAAGCATCCAAACTCCACAGCATCCGTGTGGACAGAAGCAACTTCTAGGGCCAAGGGCTTCCGACTCGGCTCCACTCCTTCCAGGGCACAGCCAGCCCAGGTGTATGAGAAGGTGGGGATAGGGTAAGGACAGCCAGGAACCCAGGCCTTCTGTAAGGGGTGCATGGAGGTGAAAGTCAGGAAAACATAGGAGGTGCCTACAAACAGAGTTGGGGTGCGAAGGGGTCGAGGGAGTCAGCCAGGTGCTGAAATTGACTTGAATCCAGGCTCTGCTGCTTGCTAGACCATGATCTGGGGCAAGTAATAGCAACACAGCAATTTCCTTTTCTATAAAATGGAGATGGCCGTACTCTGGCCTTGCTGAGTTGTTTGCTAAGCATTTGGCCTAGTCTCCTGGAAAATGCTTTGATGGTGACCAGCCCTGAGTGGACACTAGCCTGCAAATGAGGCTGGCTGAGTTGCCTCTCCCCTGGGGTCAATCAGAAAAAGTTTGTCTGCCCTCCTCCCTGGAGCGAGAACAGAAAAAGCCACAAGAAGCAGCTATTTGCTCTCCAGAGAGTGCATTTAGTAGCAAGCATCCCTGTAAAGAGTCATCTCTGGGGCTAAGTGCTGACAGCCACTTCCTCCAGCAAAGAATTCAATAACAGTAAAAAGGAAAAAGTATTTTGCATCTTCTAAAATATCCCTGGGGAAATCTCTGTGCTAACCCAAGGGGGTAACACACACAGACCTTCGGTTATCAACAGATTCCTTGACAGTGGCTGCAAATCCTAGGTGTAATTCAGGTCTTTTAGGTTCAGTGGAATTGGTACTTTTATTTGATGGTTTTGATTATCCATTCCTTCCAAAAAATATTCAGCAGACCTCCCGCTTACTAACATCCTAATTCAAAGGAACTTGGGGGTGCTACACCCTTCCCATGAAGGCCTTGGTCTCTGCAAGCTCCCTAAAAAAAGGGCAACTTAATTTGGGTGGGATCCTCAAGTTCAAACATGTCCAGAAACTGAACTGGGTAGGTCTGGAGTTGTTATATCTTCACCCATTAAGAACAGACTTGCTTTAGGAAAAATCACTTCTTTGGATTTCAGTAGAATTGAATTCATTCAGATTGAATTCCACTTGAATGTTAAAGAAGCAAAGAGACACGAAGGATTTCATTTTGGAGGTTTGTTTCTCTGTTTTAAGTTTTACTGCTTTCCACCATTGCTAACTCTACTGTGGACTTTTATCTCTGCTTTCTCTCTCCTTCCAGGGGTGAAACAAAGCCAGAGTAGCTATTCTGTTGCACTGGGGTCCAGGGAAGGCACAAACAGCCATGCACAGGAAGAATCATAGGCACAAAGTTTGAGATTTGGGATTCTGCGGCAGTGGAACGCTCATCTCTAAAAACAAGAGTGAGCTGACCCGAGGAGGGGCCAAGATGGCGGCTTAGCAATGTGCACATTTTAGTTCGTCCTCCAGAACAACTACTAGATAACCAGAAACAGTACAGAACAGCTCCCGGAACCACGATAGTGACCGGACACACAGCGTGCCCAGGTCTGGAGCAGCTAGATCGATTGCAAGTCTCTGGAATCATAAGTTCCCCAAGCCGCGGCGGCCGGCGCCCAGCGCCCCTCCCCCAGAGTCGGCTCCTCGGAGGGAAAGGAAAGAGACTTACAGTAGCGGGGATTGAATCCAACCAAGCACCAATTGTGGCTTTAATAAACAAATTCTGATTACCAAAAATAGGCCCCCAGCTCACACGAAACTGGGCAAGTCAGAAGTCGCTTATTAGGCTAACCGAAAAAGAGGAAAGGGGACAAAACGGGGGTTTTCGTGGCTGTTTCTACGGAGACTTGGCAGCCTCTGGATTCAGCAGCGGGACTTCTCAGGCTGCAACTGCCCCACGCATAGGCAGAAACAGACTGCTTTCAGGGCTGTCTCCCACCTGAGCCTTCCCCAGGGGAGGGGGGAAGCCCAACTTAGGTGGAATCCCTCTCTCAAGGAACTCAGACCCCAGGGCTTGGCAAATTGAAGCCATTAAAACCAGCCTACAACCTCTCCTCTGTCTCGACCATGACCCCAGCAGGGAGAGCCTTCCAAAGTTAAAGGAGTCACGACATCTTTTGCTGGTGGGACCCACAGGCAGACAAGCGCCACATACTGGGCAGGATAAGAAAGGCAGAGCCCAGAGACTTCACAGGAAAGTCTTTCAACCTGCCGGGTCTCACCCTCAGGGAAAACTGACGCAGGTGACTCCTTCCCCCTGGTAGGAGGCCAGTTTAGCCCGGGAAAATCCAGCTGGTGTCAGTAATACCTAGGTAGACCCTCCTAAGGGTGGGGAGGGAAAAGGCACCTTACAAACACGACAAGAAACAAGAAAACAAGAACTGAAAAATTACCCTCTGTTAAACAAAACTTAAGCTAGAGGCCCAGAAAAAGCTGAAC
>PVIY010048992.1:0-16980 GCA_004026745.1 Myrmecophaga tridactyla
TTTTTTTTTTTCTTTCCTGTGTTCGTTTTATTTCTTTTTCTATTGTCTTTTTATTTCTTTTTCTGAATTAATGCAAATGTTCTAAGAAATGATGAATATGCAACTAAGTGATGATATTGTGAATTACTGATTATGTTGTTGTTTTATTTTGTTTATTTTTTAATTAATAAATAAATTTTTAAAAAAGAGATTGTTCAACTCAACAACAAAAATACAGACAACTCAATTACAAAATGGGCAAAAGACTTGAACAGACATTTCTCAGAAGAGGAAATACAAATGGCCAAAAGGCACATGAAAAGATGCTTAACTTCCCTGGCTATTAGGGAAATGCAAATCAAAATCAAAATGAGTTCATCTAACACCCACCAGAATGGCCATTATCAATAAAATAGAAAATGACAAGTGCTGGAGAGGATGTGGAGAAAGAGGCACACTTATGCACTGTTGGTGGGAATGTAAAATGGTACAACCTCTATGGAAGCTAAGTATAGAATTGCCATATGACCCAGCATTACCACTGCTAGGTATCTACTCAGAGGACATGAAGACAAGGACACAAACAAACATTTGCACACCAGTGTTTATAGCAGCATTATTTATAATTGTGGAGAGATGGAAACAGCCCAAATGTCCATCAACAGAGGAGTGGCTAAACAAGCTGTGGTATATACAGACAATAGAATATTATGCAGCTGTACAACAAAATAAAGTTATGAAGTATGTAACAACATGGATGGACCTTAAGGACATTATGCTGAGTGAGATTAGCGAAAAACAAAAGGATAAATACTGTATGGGCTCACTGATATGAACTAACATTGATGAATTAACTTGGAGAATTTCAGTTAAGAACAGAGGTCATTCAGCTTAATCGAACACCATAGTACTTGGAACCTTGAGTAGGGCATGAGATTTTGTAGGTTTGTCCAGAGTGATGCCCCAATAAATACCAGAGTCATTTGAACGGTGAATATAAAAATATCTGCCAAGTTCCCTAGGGGAATGGTGAGAAAGGGGGAAAATTCAACTTCCCCAAGTGGAGAATTCTTGATATTCTCACAAGCAGTGGGGACAACCAAAGCTATAGGCTGAGCTCTGAATCTTGGGGTTTGTTCATATGAAACTTAATATCACAAAGGATAGGCTAAACCTACTTTAAAATAGGCCTAAGAGAACCTCTTTTGTTGCTCAGATGTGTCCTCTCTCTCTCAGCCAACAGGTCAAGCAAATTTCACTGCCCTCCCCCTCTCTATGTGGGACATGACTCCCAGGGGTGTGGACCTTCCTGACAATGTGGGACAGAAATCCTAGAATGAGCTGGAACTCAGCATCAAGGGATTGAGAAGAACTTCTCGACCAAAAGGGGGAGGAGAAAAATGAGACAAAATAAGGTGTCGATGGCTGAGAGATTCCAGAGTTGAGAGGTTATCCTGGAGGTTATTCTTACACATTAAATAGATATCACCTGTTTAGTTAAGGTGTAATGGAGAGGCTGGAGGGAACTGCCTGAAAATATAGAGCTGTGCTCCAGTAGTCATGTTTCTTGAAGATGAATTTATAATGATAAAGCTTTCACAATGTGACTGTGTGATTGTGAAAACCTTGTGTCTGATGCTCCTTTTATTTACGGTATGGACAGATGAAATAAAACATATGGATTAAAAATAAATAAATAATAGGGGGAACAAATGTTACAATAAATTTAGTAGATTGAAATGCTAGTGATCAATGAAAGGGAGGGGTAAAGGGTATGGTATGTATGAATTTTTTTCTGTTTTCTTTTTATTTCTTTTTCTGAATTGATGCAAATGTTCTAAGAAATGATCATGATGATGAATATACAACTATGTGATGATATTGTGAGTTGTTGATTATATAACAAGAATGGAATGATCATATGGTAAGAATGTTTGTGTTTGTATGTAGTTGTGTATCATAAATTAAAAAAAAAAAGAACAGGTCATTAGGAGTTAGAAATAGGGTAGATATTGGATAACTGGAGCTGAAGGGATAAGATTGTGCAATGGGACTGATTGTAAAAATTCAAAAATGGATAGCACAATACTACCTGATTGTAGCACAATAATGTTAAAACACTGAATGAAGCTGAATGTGAGAATGATAGAGGGAGGAGGCCTGGGGGCACAAATGAAATCAGAAGGAAAGATATACGATAAAGACTGTGATAGTATAATCTAGGAATGCCTAAAGTGTATAATGATGGTGACTAAATGTACAAATTTAAAATTGTTTTTGCATGAGAAAGAACAAAGGAATATCAGTACTGCAGGATGTTAAAAATAGATGGTAATTAATAATTTAAAACTTTAACTTATGTGTGAGACTAAAGCAAAAATGTTTATTTGGTACAAAAAAAAAAAAATCCTGTATCTTGGGCAGATCATGGTGGCTCAGTGGCAGAGTTCTCACCTGCCATGCCGGAGACCCAGATTCAATTCCTAGTGCTTGCCCATGCAAAAAAAAGAAAAAAGAAAAAAAAATCCTGGATCTTGGGCAACTCTGGTGGTTGGGTTTTCCTGCTTATCTCTCAGGGGTCTGACCAGGACTTGGTTACATTTGGAATTGAGGAGAGATGGAACTGTACTTAGTTTGGTACAGGTCTGCAAAGAGATTTGTTTTGTGTTTTGTTTTGTTTGTATTGAACAGCAAACAGCATTGTATGAAAGGAGATGGCTTAGGCCTTAGTCTTTGTTCTAATTCTCCCTTCCTCCAATTTTCTTACCTAAAGCATCTCCTCTAGCAAAAGAAATTATTAAGAGCCATACAAAGGTTTTCTTTTCCTGCCTCAGACCCAGTATTAGGCAAACTGGGTATTGAAATGGGGCAACTGAAATATCTGCATGCCCATAAGATAGATTTCCTGTACTATAGAAATGATACCATCTAGAGCATCTAAAGATTCACTTGGATTAAACAACTATAAACCATTCATTCTTTAGCATGAAACTTTTTTCAGACACCTGATTGAGATCTGCACAAAGGAAATGAAAGTTTTATACACAAAGAAAATAGAGGGAAATATGATTTTAGAACTTGTGACTATATATGTGAGTGAAGAAAGCTAGAAGGATAGTCTGGTGGGCTCTGGCCAGCAAGAAGGCAAAGAAGAGAGGACATGAAATGAATGTCAAAGGGGTAGGCAAGAGTCTACTTCAAAGTTTTGTCTTACTGTTGGTCCTACCTTCTCTATTACCAGAAACCAGTCAATTTCTAATTCTAATTCTCATTATCCAGTCTAGACTGTAATGGTGAGTAGACAAGTGGGGAGATAATCAGCCAGCATTAGCATAATCCCAAAATAAGACCTTGCCTTTCTTGTCTTCTTTCTTCTACTCCAGGATTAGACTGCCTCACTTCTCACCTATCTCAAGTTCTACTGTCTGAATCCATTTCAAAAATCACTTCCCTCATTTCCATTCTTCTACAGTGAATTGACTTAGAATCTTAGGTAGGCCTGCAAGAATTAGTTAAACACTGCAAACAGAGGTTGAAACTTGAGAGGTGAATATGCTGTTGGAAATATAAAGATAACTATGAAAATAAGCTCTTAAATGTATAACATAGTGAATTTTTTCCTATAATAGTACTTTATTATTATTATTTAATTTATTTATTTTTTATTCAACATATAAACACATTCTTACCATATGATCATTCCATTCTTGTTATATAATCAATAACTCACAATATCATCACATAGTAGTATATTCATCATCATGATCATTTCTTAGAACATTTGCATCAATTCAGAAAAAGAAATAAAAAGAAAACAAAATAATTCATACATAATATACCCCTTACCCCTCCCTTTCATTGATAACTTGCATTTCAATCTACTAAATTTATTTTAACATTTGTTCCCCCTATTATTTTATTTATTTTTAATCCATATGTTCTACTCATCTGTTGATAAGGTAGATAAAAGGAGCATCAGACTCAAGGTTTGCACAATCACACCGTCACATTGTGACAGCTGTATCATTATTCAATCATCCTCAAGAAACATGGCTACTGGGACATAGCTCTACATTTTCAGGCAGTTCCCTCCAGCCTCCCTATTACATCTTAACTAAACAGATGATATCTATTTAATGCTTAAGCATAATCTCCAGGATAACCTCTCGACTCTGTTTGGAATCTCTCAGCCATTGACACTTTATTTTGTCTCATTTCACTCTTTCCCCTTTTGGTTGAGAAGGTTTTCTCAATCCCTTGATGCTGAGTCCCAGCTCATTCTAGGATTTCTGTCCCACATTGCCAGGGAGTCCACACCCTTGGGAGTCATGTCCCATACAGAGAGTGGGAGGGCAGTGAGTTTGCTTGTCATTTTGGCTGAGAGATGAGAGAAGCCACATCTGAGCAACAAAAGAGGTTCTCTTGGGGTGACTCTTAGGTCTAATTTTAAGTAGCCTTAGCCTATCCTTTGTGGTGTTAAGTTTCAAATGAACAAACCCCAAGATTGAGGGCTCAGCCTATAGCTTTGGTTGTCCCCACTGCTTGTGAGAATATCAAGAATTCTCCCCTTGGGGAAGTTGAGTTTTCCCCCTTTCTCGCCATTCCCCCAAGGGAGCTTTGCAAATACTTTTTTATTCACAACACAGTGAATCTTATAAGCGACAATATCTGTGATTAAGTGTTCAAATATTAAAAAGTTATTTCAGGAACTACAACAAGTGTATGACACTACTGCAGGGAGTCAATAATAGATGAGTATGGGGAAAAATGTACCTATTGCAAACTACAGACTATAGTTAACTAATACTTTAATATTCTTTCATCAGTCATAGCATATATATCACATCAATGCTATGGGTCAGTAATAGAGGGAGATAAGGGATATGGGAGGATTTGGGTTTTCTTTTTTCTTTTTATTTCTCTTCTGGAGTCATGAAAATGTTCTAAAAATTGATCATAGGGATGTATGCACAACTATGTATGATACTGTGAGACATGACTGTAGACTTTGGATGGTTTGTGTGGTCTGTGAATATATTTCAATAAAATTGCATTTGAAAAAAATCTCTTATATTCTAGCTCTTCTAGCTAGGCATTTCCAATTTTCCTTATTGTTATAAAGAGGAAATAGCAGAATATTTACTCATGAATATTTCTTAATCCATCCTACATTGTCTAGGTTTCTCTGCAGCTCCCAGTAGAGAATAACTTTGCCATGGTTGTCCACACAAAAGCAGCCGGTCGGACCAGCATCAAAGTCAGTGTCTGTTGTATGAACAGTTCCTCTGGGCAGTTTGAGGGGAATTTGTTGGAACTATCTGATGAAGTTCAGATCCTGGTAAGCTCCCAAACCTTATATTTTGGTCATTCCAAAAGAGCTTAATCTGGATAGAGAAATTTCTCGAGGGATCCCCAGACAGGCTTAAAGTTCCTAGTTCTTTGCCATAGAAGTTATAGAACAAACACTCCCCTCAACTCCCCGCTCTAGGAAGATAAAATTATTAATTTCATAATAGTTAGAGAGGGATTGATTTCTGAGCCATTCCACCTAACATAGTTATTATGATAAAGTCCATTAGGTATATTCAAAGATATTAAATGAAATATAAACCTATTTCTGGTAAGGTATAAGAATATGAATGATTTGTCCAGTAATTCTCAGGTAAAAGCTAAATTCAGCTTTATCCATCATTTACCCCAATTATATTAGAATTCAGAAGAAAAGTTACCATTTTTATGGGGCAAATAACTTTCTCTACCTCTGAATTTGGGACCGATTGTTTTTATTCTTCATTTTGGCTTTGGTTCTCTGATTCAGTATAGGGTAGAGGAAAGAAGACTTTATTAGGTGGAAGACCTGGATTGCTAGTATATTAATTATAGGTTCTTTGTTCCCAACTCTCAGTTCAGGTTATCAGAACTAAAATTAGAAAATTTTAAATTGTTTTTTACCTAATATCTAAGTAATACAGAGAATGTGGTAAGTGGAAGCTTGCTACATGCCCAATCCCTGATGGTCAGAGGTGGGACTAGTGCCAGGATATATATTCTAGAATACCTAGGTACATTTTAAGTGCCTGGTTCATTTTGAGAAGGAGTACTATGGAAGATCTTAAGTGAATTAAAAGTTAGGCAGATTGTCGATTTGCTGTTGTCATAAAATACCTTTGGAATTATACCGAAGTCCATATGTGAGTAAAGATCATTTTCCTATTATAGGTGTTTGAAAAACTCCAACTTTTCTATTCAGAGTGCCAAACCGAGCAGATTCTGATGCCTATGAATTCTCAGCTCCAACTCCATACCAACAGGTAAGGAGATAAGAGAAGATGAAAGGTACAAATTCTAACTTTAAACACATTTATTAAAACACTGCACATGAAATGTTTAGAAATGAATAGTAGCTCAACATTGTGTTTATTTTACTCAATAAGTAAAATTAACAAAGCTGAGTGTGAGCATGGTTGAAAGAAGAAGGCTAGGGTTGTGTATGTCACCAGAAGTAAAGCTAGAGGATAAAACCTAGGAGCATGTAACTAAGCGAAACCTAGAGTGGACAATGACAGCAATTAATTGTGCAAATATAAGCTCTTACATGAACTACAGCATACATCAGTATTACAAGGTGATAACAATAGGGTAGCATATGAGAAAAATACAATTAATTCAAACTAAGGTCTATAGTTAACTTATTGCAATTTTTTTATAATATTCTTTTATTAACTATAACAAAGGCACTATACCAAAGCTAAATGTCAATAATAGAGGGATATAAAGGGTATGAAATTCTTTTTCTAGAAGAATTGAGAATGTTCTCACATTGATTGTGGTGATGAATGCACATCTATGTGATTATAACAAGAGCCACTGATTGTACACTCAGGATGGATTGTATAGTTTGAATAAAGCTAATTTTTTTAAAAACTACATGGAAAGAACTACCCTAGATTTTTCTACCACCCCCCCCCCTCAATTTTTTAATTGACATGAAATTCACATAACATACATTAACCATTTAAAGTGTTCAATTCGCTGGTCATTACGTTTTGTTGTGCAACTATCATCACTATCTAGTTCCAAGACATTTTCATCATCCCCCAAAGAGACCCATTAGGCAGTCACTCCCTATTTCCTCCTCCCCCCAGCTCCTGGCAACCAATAATCTGCTTTATGTTTCAGTGGATTTAATTATTCTAGATATTTTAAATAAATGGAATCATACAATATTTGACCTTTTGTGTCTGGCTTCTTTCATTTAGCATATTTTCAAGGTTCATATATATTTGTAGCATGTACTCATTCCTTTTAATGACTAAATAATATTCCATAGTTTATCCATTCTTCACTGATATTTGGGTTGTTTCCATCTGTTGGCTATTGTGCATAGTGGTGCTGTGAACATTCATGTACAAGTATTTATTTGAATACCTGTTTTCAATTATTTTGTCTGAATACCTTTTTTTTAACCTTTGAAATAGTTCATGCAAGAACTTATATTTGTAGTGTTAATCAGTGGGACAGATAGGTCTATACAACCCCTCTCAATCCTGTTTACCTTCAATTGGTAATATTACTTATAGACCCACACAGTGAACTGCCTTCACTTCTATCTATTCCCTCACATTTGCGTTCAACCTCATTGGCTAACTGTTCACCCATCCCTTAACTTCTCTGTATCTCTAAGTCCCTTATATTCTGTATTACAAGCCTCTGATTTTACCTTTATTATGGTCATAAAAGTGGAATCATACAGTATCTATCCTTTTGTGTCTGGCTTATTTCACTCAGCATTATGTTGAATACTTTTTTAAGGATAAATATCTATAGGGTTTTATTTTTAAAGAGATAAGCATAATCCATAGGCGGATTTTTACCTGAAGAACAAATAAGCATACAACCTGGCAAATGGCAAGCAGTTTCCTCAGAGTACAACTTATAACAGTAATCCTGACCTTTCCTCCTTTATCTGTGGTCAAACAGAGTCCCCAAGAGATGTCACTTGCTCCATTTGTTCCCTAGGGAAGGGGCTGCCTTTGTGAGTTCGCGTGTTCTCAAGTGTTTCCCTAACTCATCTGTCATCGACGAGGATGGTGAAGGGCTTCTGAAAGCTGGTTCCATTGCAGGTACTGCTGTGTTGGAAGTCACTTCTATAGAACCTTTTGGAGTCAACCAAACAACCATAACTGGAGTTCAGGTGAGTTCAGGGCCTTAATAAAAAAAAAAAGGAATACCATTGTCTTAAGAAACAAATTTTTTTTTTTTTAAGAACTAGAAACTTCTCTGTAAGATAAGAAGCCAACTACACAATGCAAAATGAAATAGGGAACTGAGGCAATTATCTAATGTATTAGCCAGCCTGTCCCTGTGGCATTCCTGTGAACCAAAGTAATAAATACAAAATTTCTCTGGGAAAAAAAAAAAGGTGAGGCCAATCTTGACATAGTTATAAATCATCCAATTGAAGTGGGCATTAGAGCCCCTATTAGAAAAGGGATTAACCTTGGATTGGTATGACTCTTCTGAGCAGTTCTGGCAAAAGGATTGATGTGGGAAGAGTATAAAACTATTGCTATCAAAATAGGCTTTGTTATTAGAATAAAACAATTTGAATTTGTAAGGGACCTCAGAAGTAAGTCAGTGCAATTTCAAAAAAATTTTTAGGCATTAGGCATCTACTATATACAAATTACTGTGTTGGTCCTTTTATGTCTATTATCTCTTTTAACAATCACAAAAGCCCTATGATGTAAGGCATTATTACCCCCATGTAACTATTAAGAAGTCTGAGACCCAGAATAGTTAAATGAGGCTATAAAATAATAATGCTAGAATTCAAACTATCTTTTGAGTTTCTCTTAATCATAGCTATCTTCTACAGTATGAAAACACAATCTATAATATTCTTGAAAAATGATCATTTATTCAACAACAAATGTTGAATACTCTGCACAAACTGTAGTCCTTTCCTCAAAAAGCTCTTAGCTTCTCTTCACATTCTCACAGCTTTAATAATTAAAAATCTATTTCCTGTACTGTCATTTTTTTCCTCTAATGTAAGTCATCTCAAATTAAGAGCTACTTCAAATGGAAAAAGAACACCACTCTGTTTTTATCTTTGATTATAAATCTCAGAATATGGTCTCAGCTCTTCTCCAACGCATCCTTCTCTGTAGCAGTAGGTTTTGTCTCCCACAGGTAGCACCCGTGACATACTTGCGAATGAGCAGCCAACCCAAGCTGTATACAACCCAAGGAAGGACCCTTTCAGCCTTTCCCTTGGGCATGTCTCTCACCTTCTCTGTTCAGTTTTATAGTAGCATCGGAGAGAAGTTCCACACACACAACACCCAGCTTTATCTGGCTCTCAACAGGTATGAAAGTCAAGGGAGTGGGGTAGATACTGTGGAATAATTCTTATAGATTAGGCTAGTATTACATAGCAACTGCACTAAATTCCTGATATTCTGCACTTGGAATCTGATCTTCCCTTAAGATAGGAAAAAAAAAAAAAAAAGACCAGACTCAGTTAAAGAATGGTTTAATAAAGAAAAATTTCAGGATGTTTTAAATCTGTCAAGTTCCAATTCACAGAAAGACCTGTAAGGAGGTAAGTGGAGTGTTATCATAGAAAAGCTTTACTGGGCCCTGTAGAAAGACAATAGATGTGATCTCTGGCCCTTGCTTACCCTCCATTATGGAATACCTTCTGAACCATTGGGCTGATAAATGTAAGATGCTATGGTAGGGTCTGCCCCCAGGACAATTTCCTGATTATTGTCACTTTTCAGATTTTTGCCTTTCATGTCTACTTTCAGAGATGACCTCCTCCTTATTGGACCAGGAAGCAGGAATTATACTTACATGGCCCAGGCTGTGAACAGAGGGGTGACACTTGTAGGGCTCTGGGACCGGAGACACCCAGGCATGGCAGATTATATTCCTGTTGTGGTAGAGCACGCCATTGAGCCAGACACCAAGCTTACCTTTGTTGGAGATGTCATCTGCTTCAGTACTCACCTCGTCAACCAGCATGGTCTGTGCACCTTCTTCCTCATCTAGAAAGCAATTCATCCCTTACAGGATTTTGATTTTTCTAATTATTTTAAATGAGGATTTTTCTGAGGAAAATACTTTTGTGTGTTTTATTATTTACATGTACCTGACAGTTTTTAGTTTAATGATTATTTCTCTCAATAGACAGCCAAATAGAAGTCAGCCAGTAATATTTCTCAAGTACCTATTGAATGCACAGCCCTATGCTGTATTGTTTAGACAGTGCAGGGTACCATCCCTTCACCTCTGTTCCCAGCCTTTGAAGGAGGATATTTGCTAAACTGAAGAGCAAGAAGGATGAAATAAAATGAAGGAAAGGGGAATAAGGCTTTAGTTCTAAGGACCAATGTGTATGTATACACTGTTTCATACAGACACATTTGAAGTTCTACTCCTAATATATGATCACTGTAATAAAGTTTGACTTTGAGTTTCACCTTAATCTGTACTCTTTTTTTTCAGTATTAGAAGCTCAATTTATTTACTCTTTCTGTTCTCTGGAAAAGAAAGCTACAAAAGGGAACCAAAGGACAGCATTTTTATACATTTTATAGTTGTCATTTCATGAATGATTAGGCATGGGGATAAAGCAGATCATTTCTCTTTTATAGGGAGAAAATATTTTATAAGATTTCAAGAAAACATTTTATATAATGAGGTAACTTACAAGGGTGAAAATTTACTATTTTCAGGTACCTGTCACAGATTAAAAAAACAAAAAGCAACATTTTCCTCCCCCCAAGTATTTCTTTTTCAATCTACTTTCTGGGTTGCTTAAAATGGACTCTTGACTGGGGATGATTCTAGTCCTGGCATTGTGGGAACAACAATGCCCTCCTGACCAAAAGGGGGAAAAGAAGTATAACAAAATAAGTCATCAGCACCCAAGAGAGATCAAATGGAGTCAAGAAGCTGTTCTGGAGGCTGCTCTTACACATGCCTAGTTAGATAATGCTAATTGCCATGGTTTGCTAAATTAATCTGTACTCTTGATCAGCAAAGCTCTTCTAGTCTATGATGTACTACTGAAAAAATAAAATAAAATTTTAAAAAATTAGTCCTCAGTTATGAAGGTACAGTGTTAATTCTTTGAGTTTGTAGACAGTATATTCCAAAGGGATGTACCCTTTAGTGCTTATTTCCAAATAATACATTCAAGTAAGACTGTCTGTGGTAGTATGTGGTTTTAGCTTTGCAACCTCTTCTGGCACCTACAGATATATTGTTTAGATGAAGTGATGTAATGAAGTGATGTCATCAAAGTGATGCTTTCTTCCTGAAGACTGGAGTCCTGGGATGGCAACCGGCAATCCTTGTTACTGGACTCCTCCAATGTTGGGCCTGACTTCTAACATACATGTTGGCCTTAATATAAAGGGCGATATAGTCAGCTTAGGTCAAATACTCCACTCCTGTAAAAACTCACTTGCAAGTAATCACTGCCAACATGAAATCCAGGGCCAGCAAGCTAAAGCTGCTTTAAGTTTGGCAATCAGAGTTACAATCCCATTATTCTGAATCTCATCAATAAAGCAAGGGCTTTTTAATTGACTTTTGCTAGGATTTTATCAGGATTATTCCTCAATCTTTCATTCTAGAATTATGGGGGGCATCCCAAATCCACATCACTTTGGGTAAGAAAGCAACTGGTCCACATGCCAATATCAGTCATCTAACCTAATCTTTGGCTTTCCTTCTGTCACCTTAAGTGTTAAGCCAAAGTATACAAACTCACTCTCCTGCCAATTGTCACCTTCTTGTAGTCTTGTGTTGGCATCAATCAGTAGGTCAAAGCAGACTTGTTCTTAACGGAGTCTGAACAAAGCTTAACTAGAGCTATCCCTGTATGTAAAAATAATAGGTACATTCTCTAACTCATGGCTCCTGATATGATCCTGAAAGTCCATAGGTCACCTGTATTTTGCTGGCATATATTTGCTAATATATTTAGAGAGATGAGACATTCAGAAAACAAAGTTATCCTCAAAGCTTGGAGTTCCTTCTGGGAAGAGATATCTATGCTTGAATTATCTACTAATATGGAATCTGAATAAAGTTAGAGTGACCACCAATTTGTATCAAGGGTTGCAGTGAAGTGCTTTTCTTGTTTTCCTAGGTGAACCTGGGCTATGGATGATCTCCACTGATAATACTTTACAAGCAGACACTAGCACTGCAGTAGTAGTGGCCAGGAGTCCAGGAATAGCAACAATCTTCCATGACATACCAGGAGTAGTGAAAACATACCGAGAGGTAAATCCAACTCTACCGGAGTTGAAGAGACTAGGGTAATTATTCTATCTATCAAGATATGCATATAGAAAGCATATACTCGTTTCAGTTTCCTTAGCTGTTGAAATACCATACAGTGGGTTGGCTTAAACAATGGGAATTTATTTGCTCACAGTTTTGAGGCTAAAAGTCTAAATCAAGATGTCATCAAAGTGATGCTTTCTTCCTGAAGACTGGAGTCCTGGGGATGGCAACCGGCAATCCTTGTTCCTGGACTCCTCTGTCACATGGCAGTGCACATGCAGCCTCTCTTGCCCTATCTCTTCTCTTCTTCATTCCACTGAATTTCAGCTTCTGGCTGCTGCCTGTGGCTTTTTCTCCCCATGTTTGAGTCTCATTCTCCTTATAAAGGACTCCAGTAATAGGATTAAGACCCATCCTCCAGTTACTCCTTAACTGGAGCAACTCATCAAAAAGTCCCACTTAAAATGGATTAAGTTGAAGAACATGTTTTTCTGGGATACATACAGCTCCAAACAACCACACTAGGAAGGAAATACACTCAAATAAGAGATATAAATCCAGTAAGCAAAATTTATTGGAACATAGAGCTAAATAGTGATAAGAATTCTTAACCATTTGAAGTAGGGTGGAAAGCAATTTATAAAGTAAAAGCAGAATTTTTAAAATACAGTTCTTTTATATTTTTTAACATTACTTTTGCTATAATCTCTTTGGCAGTTTAATAATTGATTAAGTGCAGCTTCCAGTTGCCATATGGAGTACAGCCATGAAATATAGTGAAAAGAAAATAGACCCTCATGAAATAGGATATTAGTCCCAGATTTGTCATTGATAGGTTCTCTACTCAGTAATTTAGCAGTCAAATTGAACTGTTGCTGTTCTCCAGCTAACAATGTGTTTGTTTCCAAAAGCCTTAAATGCTCTATTGCCTTCATCTCTACCTAATAAAATTTTACTGATCCTTCAAAGTCCAACACTTCTTTATTCTTCAAATATTTACCAAATATTTATTGGGAATCCACTGCATACCAGATATTTTTCAAGCACTGGAAATATTGCAGTGATTAAAAGAAACAAAATCCCTGCTTTTGTGGAATTTCCTTTTTTGTGGGAAAGAAAGATATTAAACAATAAAATTAAATAAGTAGAGTGATATCATCAACATGGTAAAACATCCCAAGAAAACCTCCCCAGAAGTTCAGTGAATAAAAGGACAAATCTCACTTGCTTAGAACTCTGGAGGAAGGTAGAGACTGAGAAGAAATCCACAAATGTTCAATCAAAGAAAGAGAAAAATATCAGAAAAGAAACTTCCACCCCAGACTTGCCAGTCCTCTTTTCTCCCCCTCACTCAGTCCCACACAGCTGGGGAAGTGCCAGAGGCAGTGGCTGAGATCCCTCCCACCTCCCAACAGGGACACAGACTAAAAAAACTCTCACAGTAGTGAAACAGATCCCCAAGTTCACAGAGACCCAGGGCAGGACACTCCAGGGAGAAGTGCCTGAATGCAAAAGGGTCCAAAGGAGGAGCTTCTAAAATGGAGGGATAGGAAAGGAACAGCAAAACCTACTTCTTTCCTGAAAGAAGCAAGCAGTCAACTAAGTGGGAACCCAGGGGTTAGGGGAGGACATTTCAATGTCCGAGTCAGTGCAGCACGAAGAAATTGAGAAAACGTGGGCAAACTATAATTCCTGCCACAGCTCCTAGCACCCACTCCCCACCCTTATGGGAAACAGCAGCAGGTGGCCCAGACCATGCCTGTCGGACAGCTGCAGACTGGGACAGCTGCAGGAATCTTCTGCCCCATATACAGAGGGACACATGGTCCAACAGTGAGAGAGACACTGGCCAACAAAGTGAGGTCCCAAGTTTCAGCACAGCCTGGTCAGATGCCGATGGATGCCACTGTTTCAAGGGCTTCAGAGTTCAAATATGTAGCCAAAGCACGCATCTTCTGGGCAGGTCAGGAGATACAGAGGAAAAATGAAGGGACTTTTTGAGTCTTTCCAGACCCTGTCCCAAGACCATTGAAGCTGGTCTACAGCCCCTGCACAGATACCCAGCCCTGTCAAAACAGGGATTAATACAACCCAAACAACAACAAAATCCTAGACAAGAGAAACAGATCCTCAGAACAGACACATCAAGATAATGAGATGACCAGATACCAGCAAAAAAATGATAAAACATACTGAAACACAGGAAGATATGGCCCAGTCAAAGGAATATACTAAAATGCACGGTGGTTCAGTGGTAGAATGCTCACCTTCCATGCAGGAGACCCAGATTCGATTCCTGGACCATGCATCTCCCCCCCCAAAAAAAAACAAGGAAACACAGACTTTGGAATTAAGCAAACATGTTTAAACAAATCTCCTGAACAAATTCAGGTAGCTGGCTATGAGATACAGAATACTAAGATACTATGTAAGCATAAAGAATTTTAAAGAATACACAAAAAATAACAGACTTTACAGAACTGAAAGACACTGTAGATGAAATTTTAAACTATACTAGGGACACACAAAAGCACATTTGAAGAGGGAAAAGCAAGGATCACTGAGCTAGAAGATAGAGCATTTGAATTCAAACAGACAAAAGAACAGATGGACAAGTTTGAAAAGCACCTCAGAGAAAGAATGACTGATAACATGAAGCACACAAACATACAAATATTAGGTGTTCCAGAGGAAAAGAGTAGGAAAAAGGACCAGGAAGAATGTTTGAGGAAAAAATGGCTGACAGTTTCCCAGTCCTTACAAAAGACATAGCCCAAAGTACTCCAAAGAGAATAAATCAGAATTAGACCCACTCCAACACACATACTAATCAAACTGACAAATGCCAAAGAAAAGGGGAAAATTCTGAAAATAGCAAGAGAAAAGTGATCCACCACATATAAGGGAAGCCAAACAAGACTAAAAGCTAATTTCTCATCAACACCATGGAGGTGAGAGACAGTAATATGATATATTTAAGATACAGAAAAGAGAAAAATTGCCAACCAAGAATTCTTTATCTGACAAAGCTGTCCTTCAAAAATGAGGACGAGTTTAAAATATTCATAGATAAACAGAATAAGAGCTCATTAACAAGAGACGTGCCCTACGAAAATACTAAAGGAAGTTCTGCCAGTTGAAAAGAAGAGACAGGAGAGAGAAGCTTGGAGGAGACTATACAAATGAAGATTATCATTAAGGGTAGCTAAAAGGATAAAAAGAGAAAAAAATAGATCTGACAACTAAAAGACAAAGGATAAAATGTTTGAAGTACTGCTTTCACAGTAATAACACTGACTGTTAATGGATTAAACTCCCCCAATGAAAAGACACAGACTGGTAAAGTAGATGAAAAAAATATGATCTCCAAGCTGTTTACAAGAGACTCATTTTAGACCAAATGTACAAATAGGTTGAAATTTCAACATACCACTCCCTTCAATACACAGAACACCTAAATGGAAGATCAAAAAGGAAACATAATCTAAATAGTATGATAAAATGAATTAGTCCTAACCTACATATATAAACCACTGTACCCCCAAAATAGCAGAATATACATTCTTCTCAAGTTCTCATGGAACATTCTCCTGGACTGACCACATGCTGGGGCACAAAACAGGTCTTAATAAATTTTAAAAGACTGAAATCATACAAAGCACTTTCTCCAATCATATGGAATAAAACTGGAACTCAACCACTGAGAACTATAAATTTCACAAATATATGGAGGTTAAACACATTCTTAAACAACCCAGGGTTAAAGAAGAAATTGCTAGAGAAATCAGTAAATATTTCAAGACGAATGAGAACAAGAACACAGCATATCAAAACTTATGGGATGCAGTGAAGGCATGCTGAGAGGGAACCGTATAGCCCTAAATGCCTATAATAAAAGGAAGAGCTAAGGGCGGGCCACAGTGGCTCAGCAGGTAGAATTCTTGCCTGCCATCCTGGAGATCCGGATTCAATTCCTGTGCCTGCCCATGCAAAAAAAAAAAAAAGGAAGAGCTAAAACCAAAGACCTAACTGAACACCTGGAGAAACTAGAGAAAAAAACAACAAACTAAACCCAAAACAAGCAGAAGGAAAGAAATAACAAAGATTAGAGCTGAAATAAATTTAATGAAGAACAAAAATATAATAGAATCAATAAAACCAAAAGCTGGTTCTTTGTGAACATAAATAAAATTGAGAAACCCTTAGCTAGACTGACAAACACAAAAAGAAAGAAAATACAAATAAATATCAGAAATGAGAGCATCATTAGCACAAACCCTAAGGAAATAAAAAATGTCATAAGAGGATACTATGAACAATGGTACACCAACAAACTAGACAACTTATATGAAATGAACACAATCTTTTACAAACAAACAACCTATGCTGACTCAAGAAGAAATAGAAAGCCTCAACAAACCAATTACAAGTAAAGAGATGTAATCAGTCATGAAAAACCTCCCAAAAAAGAAAAGCTCAAGACCAGATGACTGCACAGGTAAATTCTACCAAGCCTTCCAAGAAGAATTAATACCAATCCTGTGGCTTCCGGGTCAAGATGGCGGCTTAACGTGCGCGTTTTAGCTCGTCCTCCAGAACAACTACTAAATAACCAGAAACAGTACAGAACAGCTCCTGGGGCCACGTCAGTGACCAGACACACAGCGTACCCCAGTCTGGACCAGCTGGACC
>PVIY010048993.1:0-16978 GCA_004026745.1 Myrmecophaga tridactyla
CATGTACAAAATTAAAACTAAAATAAATCCATAACCACATGATTAATTCTCTCTTTTTTTAAGTAAGCTACAATTTAATTTTAAAGTCCTCCAAATGAACAAAAATGAGGCCATTTGGAGAAAGAAGAAATATTTGTGTCCCCATTCAATTAAAACACTCAAATACTGGCTGATGAGTATGATGGTAAATTTCTAAACCAAGGATATCCACTAAAGAAATTTTACTCCAGTTAAGAGATGCTAACGACAGGGAAGACATTTCTGCATTCGGCATACCTAGCAAGGAGATTACGACTTACTTGAAGTACAGGTCTTTGAAAGTGAAATGAGTTTCCACAATGCCTGTGGTCTTCACTCTTGTCCGCAGGACATCTTGCTGAGTTGGAATATAGTTGATTTGGGATATTCTATCCAAATCATTTAGGTAACTAAATAAAACACACATTTATTTTCACCTGGTAAAGCCAATCATGTGCATAGCAAATGAACAGACTTAACTAGTTCCTTGCCCAAAGTAGATTATGAACTTGCCACTAAATGAGGAAAAGATTAAAATCAGGTCTTTAGGATCAGAGAAAAAATGTGAACCCAGCATAGGACAATTAAATTAGGTTCTATGTATACTAAAGCAAAGTGGGTTTTAATTCTGCAGAATGAAACTATCAAGACCAATTTTTTTAATGGAAATTTTAAAGATTCCTGAAATTCAATACTAAATCAACTGTGCATTGTACAGTACAAAAACCAACCTAAAACAAAAGCTCTCAGACATTTAAAGTTAATAGATCATTGCACATTTAATCACTTAACAGGACATTAGAGAATGGTATTTGAATTATTAAAACTAAAAAGAGAATTATACTAATGATATAGCTTTTGCAATATGACTATATGATTGTGAAAACCTTGTGTCTGATGCTCCTTTTATCTACAATATGGACAGATGAGTAAAAACTATGGATTAAACTAAATAATAGGGGAACAAATGTTAAAATATATGGGGTAGATGGAAATATTAGTGGTCAATGAGAGGGAGGGGTACATTTGAGGTTTTTTTTTTTATTTCTTTTTCTGGAGTGACGCAAATGTTCTAAAAAATTATCATGGTGATGAATATACTATGTGACGATACTGTGAGCCACTGATTGTACACAATGCACGGAAAGCATGCATGTGAAAAGAAATAATAATACTAACTATTCATCTAAGTGTACCTCTTTAGCTGCAGCCACAAGTTTTATTCTCTAATATTGCCTTATTTTATTTTTAAATATTTTTTATTGTGGTAACATGCATTATATAAAATTTAACATTTAATGATTTAAAAAAGAGCAAGAATTATACTAAATAAGGATTATTTCCTGTTTTCACCCAGGAAACAGAAAGAAGAGTCATGGGGTATTTCATCTAAGCTAAAAAACAAATCATAAATACCTCCAAGGAAATTTAAAAATTTGTTTGGGTAGAAAAATTGAAAGACTGCTTCAAAGCTAAATTCTTCACTGACTGCACGGTTCCTAAAGATTTTTTGACTAAAAAAACTGAAGCACATGTAATACCACTATAAGAAAATCTTTATCGTCTACAAAACCAAGTGTTACCATT
The DNA here is from genome assembly GCA_004026745.1 of Myrmecophaga tridactyla. Taxonomy (NCBI): domain Eukaryota; kingdom Metazoa; phylum Chordata; class Mammalia; order Pilosa; family Myrmecophagidae; genus Myrmecophaga; species Myrmecophaga tridactyla. The sequence goes on from PVIY010048993.1 coordinate 1,606, forward strand.
AATATTAAGGAATCAGTCAAATTTAGATCAACAGAGAAGGAAAAAAACCTCTATAAATCACCTTCAGGTGCGGTCAGAGGATTGAGAATTTACCAAGCGGCTGATAAAAAACAATTAAATAAAAGGGGGGCAAAATTCCTGAAATGTTTCTAACGTCAAGTTTTCATTGGGAAAATGAGTAAATTTTTCAAATATCACTTAATTTCTTCTTAGAGCAGTTAAGCCAGAATGAGGATGGGAAAATGTAATTAGTGGAGGAAATACCTTAATGCTTAAAAACATCAGAAGTCTTCATCTAGCACACATGGATTTGAGTAAACAAGAGCTCACCATGCCCCCAAATATACATTAAAAAAATACATTCTGAATACAGATTTTATAAACAAACATGTGTTAAAGAAGCAAAATAGGATAGCAAGTAACAGATTAACAGAAATATTAATTTAAAATACTCCAAACCTATGGAATACCCAAGAGAACTTCTCTGACAAACAGATGCTTCAACTTCATTCCAGTACGCATCATGCTTTTTCTATACAAAGTCAACTACTGTGGTGGCTAGTTCCAGATAAATCCATAGTGCAGGCCAGCCACAGAGTTGGTGGTATAGAAAGGGATAGCACATGTCTGATTTCCTTCTCTAGCTGGGTCTCAAAGCAAAGCACTTATACAGAAGGAACTTACTGAACTGGAAGAGATCCAAGACCTAGCTGCAATGGTTTCTTTCCTTCTTCACTTCCTTATTATAAATATACCATGGAGCTAGCTAGTTTTATGGTGCCAAGTCTCCCACCTCCTGAGTACATTCCAAAAGGGAATGTTTTCTCCAAGTCATAAAAGGACCCAAGGTTATAAAACTTGAACTGAGAAAATCTTTATAAAGTATCCTACAGAAATCTGTTACTTAAACATTTCCTTAAAGAGGGGTACTGAACTTTCTCTAGGGTCACCAAATTATTTTCTGGTATAGTTTCACAGAGAAAAATTACTTACTATGAAGCAGAATCATTGAGCTGATATTCCCTTGATCTGCTGAAGCAAGCTTGTACCCCACCATCTCGCCATAACCGTTTAATCACTCCTGCTAGTTCTGGAGTCATGACTCCTTCCTCGGCACTGCCAGCTAAAACAAATAACTGCCGGGCATCGTCCTGAAGAAAGCAGTTAAGAAAGAGACAGATGATTCTTTATTTCTTAAATACTTGACAAACAGATTCTTTAAAAGAAACAGATTCTATGTCATATTATTTTAAAAGAAATATTAAGAAGACCTTTTCAGGTAGGGCAGTTTGAGAAAATTTACAATTAAGACTTTTGTCCTTCTCACTCCACCTAAAAGATAGGATTGTGGTTAAAAGTCCAGAACTGAACTGAGCTGAGGGATGATTTCATTCCCCCTCACCATCTCCAGCACCACCTCCAAAAAAAAAGATCTCTTCTGACTGGCCCATAAATCTCCATCTTGGTATCATGAAAAAAAAAGAAAAAGAAAAACTGGGCTGCGAGACATGTACATGTAATACAATACACTCCCATTCTGTTGAAGGAAGCCTACATAAAAATAGAAATGAGAAGCCTAGCAGCAAGTAAGAAGAGGTAAAGTCTAAACACATACGTTAATCAGAGTTAAGGAAAAAGCTGTCCAGTCAGTTCAGGACAGCAGAACAGGAAGAAGAGGAGTTGGAGGCATTTAAAAAGAGGTCTGGACGCCTAGCAAGGGAAATAAATCCCTAAGGGAAATATTCAATATTCCCCAAGGAATAATAACTATAAACAAGAGAAGGGGAGAAAGGCAGCAGGAGGAAAAGAAAGCAATTATGACATCAAACCATTCATGAGTTATAGACATAGTTTTTTAAGTGGTTACAGTTTTAAACCTAAAATATGTGAGAAAGAAAAGACAGAAAAAGGCTGAACATTTGATTGTTTTGCTTTATCCTATCCATGCCTCCTTGTTAGGTAGTTTAAAATTAAACACAGGTCTTATGGGATAATTTCCCCACCTCAAATCTAGTATTTATCTGACTCAGGAGATCAGTCAGGAGACCAATAAACCCCTCTATAGGTCTATAAAGAGGTCCCTCTTTATAATGAACTTGATATCTCCATCCTAAGCAGATATGAAAAAGCAATCTATCTCACACACAGCTCTATTCTTATCCATTCACTCTCTAACCAATCATAAAAAAACTGAAAGAAGGATCAGAGAGGAACTATAAATTCTTATATATGAAAGGAAAAACAGATGTTTTTAAAAAACTAAATAGGACTGTAGATTAGGATTGGTAGATGTGGGAAAGCCAAGAGATTCAAGAGGCCTAACAGGGATCAATGACGTTAACTGCATCTGGCAACCCAGGAGTGTTAGCCCCAAAGATTAATGGCAATTGATATGATAAAGGAAAGAAATGAAAAGGTGATTATGAGAAATAAAGAAGGACAGATGGGCGAGAGAAATACAAAATGGAAAAGGGAAAAGGAAAAGCAAAAAGAAGTAAACAGCTGAGATGGAAAAAAAGCCAACAAAGAAAGGGAAGGGAATAATGCTATTACAGACCAGTTACCTGACACAGCAAGTTAAAGAAGGAAGCAGAGCTAGGTGGTGGGGAGGAATCAGAAAAAGGAAGGAGAAAATAAGAGCACAGGAGAGAGCTGACAGGAAAAAGGCAACGGAGGAAAGAAAAGCAGGCGAAAGAAGGAAGAGAAAAGAACAAAACATGAATAAAGACTTTATTTTTGCTTTATCTATCAATTTTTCCCTACTCAGAGACTTAGGGAAAAAAAGTCTGATTATACAGACACTGATTATGTAGGGTACCTTGTTACAAACATATAAAATTCATGCCTCACCCATTTCCTTCTCTCTTCTTCTTTTCCCACTGTTATTCCCATCATTTTATAACCCTTAATCTAGTTCTGCTTCCCCATGCTACTTTCAATATACTTCCTATCCTAATGCCATCGAACTATGATCACATTTTTCTCTTTTCCCCTCAGCAATTTCCCTACTTATTTGTCATATATTACTTTCCATCTGAGAAGTTGAGAGGATGCTTCATAGACATTGGCTTTGTTTTTCCAGGCACAATTTCCAAGTCACTTCCTTTTATTTTTCCATAGCACCCAAGTATGAAGCTCTGAGCAAGGTGCTGAGGAAATGCTGATGGCACCCTTAATTTCATGAAATAATTCTATATATCTCCAGCCAGCTGCTGAACTTTAGCTGAAGATAATATTAAAGATCCCCACCCCTACCTTCATTTTGGCCCTCTCGCCAGTGGCTCAAACATCTGAATCTATAATTTAGACCTTCAGGGTTCACCAAGTATTATAACTAATCAATAAAATTTTAAATATCTGTCAGTGTGCAAGACATTAAAGAATTATCCTACAATATGATATAATCCAATTCTATAGTCTTTAGTTCAATATAGTCTAGGGATACAGTACTCTTGAATTCCTGAAAACTATTCTCTAAAATTTAGAATTCTGTGCCCATGCCCTATTTATTTATTCTGGGAAACCAATTTTTGCCTTTGATCTCTATACGTCACAAAGCAGAGCTATATATCATCAGCAACCTTTCTTTTAGATTATTTCCTTTTTTCTATTATTTAGCTACTATGAAATAATAGTCAGCGGTGATATGAAAGAAAAAATTAAATAAACTGTTGTTACAGAAACCAACAGTATATCAACAGAACTCCATTTCCTATACTCTTCTTTGTAATGGTAATCTAATAGCTCCTAAAGCAGATTGCTAACACTTCTCAAATGATGACAGAGTATTTTGCCATATCTTATCTTGTTTAAATTCATTTCCTTAAAATATGAAGCAAGTTTGCTTCTCCCTTAACTATATCTACTGAATAAGAGCAAGCAATGAGGGCATGAGAAACACTTACTGCTCTGGCAGCTTCCCCAAAGTCAATCTTTAGCCGTCCCATGGCTCTTATGATTGCAATGATGGACTGTATAGTATTGCTGTAGACAACTACTTTATATTGTTTACATTCTTCCTCTGAATATCCATCCTCATGAATGATTCTTTAAAAAGAAGAAAACCACAGCCATTACCACGGATGTAAACTGAAAGATGCTACGACTGTCTATGCTCTAAGGAAATCCAGCCTTCCAAAAAGACCAGGTTTCAACTTACTTCATCTGCTTCACGATGGTGCTTTTACCAGATTCTCCAGCACCTGAAAGAAAAAAGACAAACCTTACATTATCTGTAACCAAACAAAGACGTATGACATCAACATGAATTATAGCCTCAGGTCCTAGGAAAAATTTTGGTAAGGCTTTTATGGCTATCAGCGAAAACTACTGAATTTCTCCATTAGAGCATTTCACTTTCTTTACATAACTCAGCAATCAAATATAATTAATTGAAAGCGTCAATGAAAGGGTCTACTTGATATCATTTGTGTAAAGGATTGTGCAAAGGTGCACCCAGGGAGAGATGGCAACTTAAATCTTTAGGAACTCATCCTCTACATGAAATATCATGATATAGACACTGAACATAGGTGAAAATGAGGAGATGATATTTTCTGGCCTATTCACTTTTACTAAGTTCCTCTGTCCAAGGAACTGAGGACTGGTTTAGTCATGAGCTAAAGAGATTAAAAATAGATTAGAAGTAGAACAGGCATTGTCGTCACCATTTTTTTACTGTAGATCTCCTTTCCAGACTTCATTTCCCTCTTAGTCAGCTGGAATCACTTTAAACTAATGACCACAAATATCAAATGGACCCTTTGAAACCCCTGACAATCTGCATTTTCCTAGTCAATTCTCCCTACACGATGTCCATTTCATACCACTTCCCTTCTCTCAAACCTTACAAACCCCTCCCCACTCCCAACTCTCAGCTGATGATCCAGCCTCTTTCTTTTACTGGAAAACTAAAGCAATCAAAAAACTACCTCACTTTTCTGTAACCAAATCTAACAACCTATCAACCGCACTGTCATTAATATTCTCTGCCTTTATCAACAGATGCATTATATCAGTCAATGTCTAAGACTAACCACTCTACTCTTGCACTCCCTGCGTCATTTTACCTACTCGAGGTTCTGGCTGCTGCAATTATCCTATGTCACTTAAACATCACTCATTTTTCTTCCCACTGGGTCATTCTCATCAGCAAACAAACAGGCTGTATTATCTCCCATCTTTAAATCAACACACACCCCACCCGTATCTTTTCTTGACCCTATACATCTTCCTCTTTACAGCCAAATGTCTCAAACAAGTCATTTATACTCATTATCTCCAACTCTCTACCTCGAATTCTTTCCTTACTCCACTCTAATCAGACTTTCATCCCTACTACTCTACTGAAACCCTTTCTTAAGGTATGAAACAACTTACATCTTAACAAACTCAGTGGTCAATTGTCAGTTCTCATCCTACTCAAACTCTGAGACAAAATTTGTCCAAGTTGATAACCTCCTCGAAATAGTTTCTCACTACACACAGGCTTCTAGATACCACACCCTCCTGGTCTGACTCCTTCATACTCAGTCTCCACCACCAGTCCTCAAATTCTAAAGATATTGCTTTAGAGCGCTGTCCTTGGCCTTTTCTCTAAGCTCATTCTCTAGGTTATCTCATCTAATCTCATGGTTTTAAGCACCATTCATTAGTTTTTCATAAACTAATAATAAAAGTTAACATTTAGTGAGTATCTACTATATGCTGTACTCTATACTAAGCACGTTGCTACCCTGTGAGGTAGGAATTATTATTATGCATATTTTACAGAAGAGGTAAGTAAAGCAGAAAGTTGTCAAGTAACTTGGCCCAAATTACACAGTTTCTAAGTGGCAGAGCTAAAATTTGCATTTTAATTTTATTAAAATCAAATTGTGTATGTGATTTAAATTTCATATACATTGCCTCTTTGCTAATAATTTCCAAATTTAGATCTCTAATCTTGGTTCCAGACTCACATATCTAAACCACTTTCCTGATATCTCATTAGATTTATGACAAGCATCTCAAACTTAACATGCCCAACACTGAGTTCCTGATTCCCCACCCTGACCCCAACAAACCCTGCAATTCTCATCTCAGTAAACAGCACCAGCACTCAAGCTGCGCAGACAAAAATAATAAGTGACATGTGAACAACATAGCATGTAGACGCTAGTGCTAATTTGTAATATTAGTAATGCTTAATTTTTCTTTATTTTAAGATAAAGGAATAGAAATATCTTGTACCACTATGGGTCATCATGAGCACTTGGGAAACTACAGGCCTAGATCACTGCAGAAACTGACCAAATAGTCCAATTTTTCAAACCTTATTATCTTCTTACAGTCAGTTTTCCACTCAACACTCAGAATGAATTTTGTAAAATGTAAATCAGAACATGTCACAAGTCTTCCCCAAGCTCCTAATATGGCCTCTAATTACACTAAAAATAAAATTCATGGGCAACAGGCCCAATACACTCTGGCTCCTGCCTACCTCTTCACCCTCATTTCCTACTACTCTCTACTTTGTTCTTTCAGCTCTTGTCAGACCAGCTTTCTTACTTTTCCTCCAACCTACCAAACTGGTTCACACAGAACTAGATCCTAACTCAGGGTCTTTGCATTTATTCTTCTCTCTACCTAGAATAATTTTTACAAGATTTTGTCCTTAATTTGAGTTTCTGCTTTGCCTCAGAACAGGCTTCCCCAACTAATCTACATCAGCAGGCCCCATCCCACACTCCCCCTTTTACCCCGTGTTACTTTTTTTTTCATAGCATTAAACACTTTTCTCCTTTGCAGATTTGTTCATTTGCTATTTTTTCCACTAAAATCTAAGGTCCGTAAAGACTTTTTCATCTCTATATTCCCCAGGCCTAGAACGGAACCTGATATAAATTAGTTACTGAAATAAATACAGTTGGACAAATGAATGGCTAATGTTTAGTAAGCATAATCCTTTAAATATTTCTCACCTCTATCAACCAAAAATGTTAAAATTCAAATAATATCAAAATTCCAGATATCTACATTCTTTCAGAGTCAAAAAGAACATTTATATCTTACATTACCTGGGTTCTTATAACTAAAATAGTTAGTATTCAAGTAGAATATATAGGGTTTTCTGATGATAATGTTAGAAGGAAGTGAATTTCTCCATGCAAATCTAAAAGAACTAATGACAATTCTGGGAAACAGAAGATAAATGCATTATTATATTTTAAATTGCTTAAAACACAGAATTCCCAGATTATCTCATGTTAGCAAGAGCTACTAGGTTAACCAGGAAAAGCACATATTAATGAAGGTATGTGTCCCATCTTTAAATATATTAAAAACCACATTTTATCACTCATGATGAATTATTTTGAATGAAATAATAAGTAATATTAATCACAGATTCAATTTCTACCTATCTCATTAATTTATGCCCTGTGAAGGAGTTAGCTGAAAAAACTATGTGGCCCTACCTCTCTCACACTTTTCTTAGGCTCCCTGATAAAATATTGGTTTGTCTTTCTCCTTTATTATCAGACTACACATTTTATTCCAAGCTTTCATTAAGCATCCAGTTCTCTCTCTTAAAAGAAGGTACCTCTTACTGACCACAAAACTAAACACAAGGGGAAAAGAAGTGTAGTTAATAAAGTATCAGTGGCAGAGAGAGTTCAAATAGTCAAGAGGCTACTCTGGAGGTTGCTCTTATGCAAGCTTCACTTAGACTTGCTACCTACCATAACCTGCCAAGTCCCAACCAGGACCATTCCAGCCAATCCTAAAGAACACCTAGGGCAATATATAAGATTCTATAAGAGTTCCAGGCACTAGAGTAATTTTCCAGAAACCTACAACCTCCAGATGGGTCCCTGGTCTAGGTAAGTCCTGAAACCTGGCCCAGCCTCTCCAGAACATCAGATAGTTCCATCTTCCTACTCCATATTAGTGACAGACCCTTCCAATATCAAAAATTTAGAATTGCCATAGCCCAAACCCCAAAGAGAGAGTGGAAAGATCAAAATGATGGAGGAATTATACATAGAAGATAGGACTTAACAAATGAATATGAATGCTGAACCATTAAATTGATATCTTTTAGTCTCCGGTATTTTAGAGTAGCTAGAAGTAAAAACCTAAAATTAGGAAATTGAAAAATTCAAAGTTTGAAATATGTTCTACAACTAATTGTGATGCTGTGCTTTGAAATTTATAGCTTTTTTGTATATATGTTATTGTTCACAAAAAAAGTCAACTGTGATGATAAAAAGTATTTAAGCCCTCTAGCCTCCTATATTCTGGAGCAGCTAGAAGGAAAAACATGAGAGGATCGTATGGTAGCCCATGACAAATTCTGGGATCTGTCCTGTAACAACCTGTCGAAGAGTGCTTTGGAAACTATTGCTTTTTTATTTCTTTGCTCTGTAAATATGTTATACTATTCAATTTAAAAAGTTAAAAAACAAAACAAAACAACTAAACACAAGGTTTGTTTCAATGGAAATTCCAGGGCATTTTATACAAATACAGAATGAATAGCTTTATACCAAAAAAGTCTTTAGGTCATCCGACTTCTAGATCACAAGGGAAAGTGCCACCATCTCACCTGTCTTCCAAGAATGAAATCTAAGAGTCATCTGGAAACCACTCACTCCTCTTCTTCCCTTACATCAAGCTGTAACAAAATCTCTCTTCTTATGCCCATTTCTCAAATTAATCCTTTCTACTCCTAACAGGTCTGGGCCTGACTTTGGGCCTGTTATCTCTGGTACTGATGTAATTTTATCAGACTTGCAGCTCCAAGTCCCTCTTTCTTCTCATCATTTTCAACTGGCAGTAAAAAAAAAAAAAGTCAGTTTATCTAACAATTCTCCAAATTCTTCAAACACATTCTACAGTCTATTCTTCTTAGGTCTGAACTCAATCCTCAGTGTTTCTTATCTGATAACATCTCGCTCTCAGGTTTTCCCCACGCTACTTCTCATATCCTGCCCCCACCCCCAGTACATCTGTGATGCTAGGAAAATCTTCCACATCTTTTACCCATCTTCGTTCACAATTTATCACAAATTTAAGGGGAGATTCACCTGCCCATCTTCAGTAACAGTGGGGATATGAAGAATGGGATAGATACAAAGAACAATGCAGAGACAGAATCTCTGGCTTGGAGAGAAAGGAACTGAAAATGACTCTGTAGACAGAAGGGGTGGAGCTAGGTAGAGGATGGGATGGATATATAGGGGAAGAAATTCTGAAATGTCCCAGAATCAGAAGAGAATAGGATCAGTGCAACTTAGAAGCTTTACCCTTAAAAGGACACTCCTTCTAAAATAAGAAGAAAGGATGAAGGGCTAAATTACAGAGATTTCTGAGAGAAAAAGGAGAGAACCTGAGGAAGCTATATTAGATGGTCTTATTCTCAATAAGGAGGCAAGGTAACCTGCAGAGAATTAAGGGTAAAAATAATTTAGAAAACCATCTTATAAACAACCAAATAGAACAAGAGGTGTGTGTACTATTTGGCATACATAATCCCCACGACTGTTAGAAGAAAAACAATTTAATACATAGTTACTGACTACAGATCTGAAGAATCACTGTATATACCTAAATAGGTTATTTAATTAATTTTTTGGGGGGGAGTGGGGTGGGGGAAGTTGATGCATAGCCTAAGTAGGTTCTTAATTTTAATTTTAAAAAGATCCCTAAGAGCAGATGCCATATCATATGCTTCCCTGTTTTTTCCTATAACATATACTACACATTAAGGAAATATACATTATGAAAGGAATGGTGATAATTTCTTTTCAAGATATTAAAAAAAAACACAAAGGACAGTGGATGGATTTGCTCATATAAATATAATCATTGTCATACAAGCAAATTCATCCAGCTTACATACAGACTAATTTTTAAAACTAACCCGAAGAATGGCTGATACTCAAAAGCACTGTGCCACTCGATGCCTTTCTCCTACTTGACTAAAAAAGAACACCAATCCAAAGCAGGAAAATATTATGCTCTTTCATGCTTATGTGCCTTCAGGCACAATGAATTTCCTGAATTTATAAATTTATAAAAGACTCATTTATAAAAGAGTCAGTAACACTATCCGAAGGCTTTTGAGAGGATTAAATGAGTTAATTTGTAGAAAATGTTTAGAATAGTGCTTGGCACATAGTAACTGTTCAATAAATGTTAGCTAGCTATTATTTGTGAATACTACCAAATGATACCATGGCCCCAAAGAGTTTAACCTAATAAAAACTCCCTGGATATTGGTGTTGGTTTAAAATCCTAGTAGAAATTTCACAATTATTTAGCTGCAACAAAACCCTAGATGGAATCTGGACCCACACACTAAAACAGCTTTTATAACCTAAAAGCTACAGCAAAAAAACATTAGTCATTTTCTCTATCCTACTCCATTTTCCTTAAATATATTTTCAACCCTAGATATTCCTAAATACAATGTCCTCACCCAAACTACTCACCATCTGTACCTTTCAGCTTTTCCTTGAAATATCCTCATAGCTTTGTACCACTATCACCTGTGCTAGTGCTTATTCCAGTGGCACCTGAAACACTTCCTTTTCCTTTTAAATACTTGTTTCTATGGAGAAATCTCGAAACTTCTAATAACTCGAGATTATAACTAGAGCATAGCCCATTTTCTGGAGGTATGGACAGCTAAGTCCCAGTATGGTACTATTTGGGGATAATCCTCTAGCCAGTGCTAGACTTAGATTCTCTCCCTCTACAAGCCTTCAATAGCCCCTTTCCCACAGCAGTCTAAAAGACTGATTAACAAATAAATTTGATTTATTTTTTTATTCCCACCTTTCATTTACAACAATGGTAGTTAAAAAGATTTTTTGACTAATGACATCATATAGCAATAAACTCTATGGAAGACTAGGTTTTAGTCCCAATTGAATTGCCATGACTAGCTGTGTAACCCTGGGCCAATGTCTGTTTCTTTATATATAAAATGTGAAGGTTTTGGCCTAGATGCTCTCTGTGCTTGTATTCTAATATTCTATTACTATAATTATTATAATGCTAAAAGCATACTAAATCTCTTATCCTGCCATACATAGGCCTCAAATCAAACAGCAGATCTACATCTTCCTATGAACTCTTATCCTGCCATACATAGGCCTCAAATCAAACAGCAGATCTACATCTTCCTATGAACTCAACTATTTTATGAAAGCTGCCACAACATGGTAATTAACGTATTCTCCAAACATTACTCTTCCTGCACAAGAAGGGACAAAGAGTAGAGAGAATTAAAAGAATGCAGCAACAATAAGGAAAATGTCTGGCACATCAACTTCCTATATTCATGTTTGAGGGTATTCTATATCTAGTCTCAAACTAGCAGCTCAAGTTAGACTACTCAAGTTAAGATTAACTGAAGTCAGACTATTCTTAAAAATAAAAAAATGTGAATACTATAACTAAAGATCAGAGGAGTGCAGTCCACACAATTCCCAACAGGAATATCTACTGCCTCCAATGATCACTTTTATTAATAGGTATAAATAAATAATACACTAAGGTTAAAAGTGATACTTTATTCAAAATGCTTCATTCAAAATGCTTTTGAAGTACTATACTTAATGCAAAAATGAGTTGCTTCTAATCCAAGTTTCCATCAATCCATGACTGGATAAATAAAATGTGGTATATACATATAATAAACTATTATTCAGCTGTAAAAAGGAATACATACAACATTGATGAACCTTGAAGACATCATGTTGAGAGAAATAAGCCAGGCACAAAAGGAGAAATATTGTATAACCTCACTGATTTGAAATAATTAGAATAAGCAAACTCATAGAATTAAAATCTAGAATATAGGTGCAGTGGTTTGAAGCTGTTATGTACCCCGAAAAGGCCATGTTTTTATAATTTCTGTGGGTGTAGACCTATTGTGAGTGGGACCTTTTGATTAGATTATTTCAACAGAGGTGCTGCCCCAAGATAGGTCTTAATCCTTTTACTAGAGTCCTTTATGAGAGGATAAAAGACAGAAAAACCCAGAGAGCTCAAAGAGATGAAATTAAGAGAAGCTCACAGAGAAAAGCTCTGGAGAAGATAAGAGAGGACCTATAGAAGCTCAAAGAGAAAGCCATTGGAATTGGAAACTAAAAGCAAGGAAACCCAGGAGCAAAGAAACAGCAGACACCAGACAGATGCCTTGCTATCTGACAGAGGTGTCCCGGATGCCAGCAGCCTGTTTTCAGAGTCCAGGTATCAGTTGATACCTTGAATTGGACATTTTCACAGCCTAAGAACTGTAAATTAAGTTAATAAATCTCCATTATAAAAACAAACCCATTTCTGGTATACTGCATTCCTGCAGCTTTAGCAAACCAAAACAATAGGTTATCAAGGGATAGGGTGGGGATAAGGAATGGGAAGTTAAAGCTTAAAATGTGCAGGATTCCTATTTGTATTGACTATAATGTTTTTGTAATGGATGGTCGTGATGGTAGCACAACATTATGAATGTAATTAACAGCACTGAATTATATACGTGAATATGACTAAAAGAGAAAATTTTAGGATGTATATATGGGTTGTACATACGAGAAAAATTTTTTAAACTCATAGGACTGTACAACACAGTGAACCCTACTGTTAACAATGGACTATAGTCAATAGTACAACTATGGTTAATAGTACAAGTATGAAAATGTTTTTTCACGAACTTAAACATACACCACTAATGCAAGGTGGTAATAGTTAACAATAGGGCAGTATATGGGAATTCTGTATTCTATACATGACTTTTCTGCAAACCCACAACTTCAAGAAAAGAAAACAAAGCAAAACAAACCAGTTGCTTCTTAATTCAATAAAAGAAAAGATTAGAAGAACTACAGATAGGAAAAATGTTACTAGGCAAACAAAAATTATGTTATTCATTCATTTCTATGAACAAACATGTCTCCTAGGTACCTGAAACTGCTGAAAATTAAGACTTCAAATACAAATAAATTTAGGAATCTATGGGAGAAGTTAGATATAATTTTCTTATGAAGTTGGCAAGTTCCCTTAGTCTAAAATATCAGAATAAGTTTATTTTTACCTAACCCACTGTCCCCCTAAACAAGCCAAGGTTCTGTATATAAACATCCTTGAAAACTCTAACCATTTTTATTCAACCAAAAGTTCACCTCCTTGCTGAAACCTTCCCCACTCCCCCTAAACACATTATCACCCCTACTCTGAAAACTGGCATAGACTATTCCCTTCTAGCATAAGTTTCAGAAATTGGTGATTTCAGAAATTAACTCTCAAACTATCTTTCCTAGGCACTCTCTCATCATTTTATTTCTAGTCAGTTCTGGCTATTCTAAAAAAAATTATTTGACTATATTCCCAGCTCCTCATCTACTCACTTCTCATAAATCAATCGCTTTTCTTAATTTTGAGGAAAATGATAATGAAACTCTTTTTGGCATGACCTGAAAACCCTTCCGTGCCCGTGGACTTCCCCCTCAAGGGCACCCTGACCAGGTTCAATGAGGCCCTATAACCTAGTGCCAAACAACATAACACCAAATAATACTAGTGTATGGTCAAACTACTGTAATTATTTTGGTTTTTGTCTGTTTAGGGCTCCACTAACCTTGACTCCAAAGCCCAGTCCTCAAAAGCACAAAATAGCATCTTTTTTGCTGGCCCTCCCAACGTCCCAACAAATCCAGAGTACAATCTAGGACCGAGTAGGCACCTGATAACTATCTGTGGGATGAATGGCTCAAGTTTCTATGAGATTCAGTGGTTGCATAATCACATTTTGTAAATACCAGTAGCCAAGGATGGAATTTTTAAAGTGGGCAGTTAACAAAAAAAGATCTCCATTTCTCTGCTATATTACTCAAGCTCACACCCACTCATGGGTATGCCTGCAACTCTCACCCCATGACTATGACTACAGCTGACAATAATTTTGGACTCACTAGGCCTCACTTCCCTCTCCCCTGCTTACTCTCAATTCTTGTCCAAACTCCCCTGCACCCACCCCTCCACTTCAGTAAAATAAGCTGCTATAAAGCTGTCCTGTTCACCTCTGTATTCCTAATACCTAAAACAGTGCATCAAATATAGTGAGTACTCGTTAAATATCTATTCAATGAATTAACAAATGAATTATTATCTTAAGGATAAAAGAAGGCAGTGAGTTATGACTGAGAGAGAAAATAGGTCTCTCTTTTTTGAAAAAAATAGTATTTTCTAAGAAATTATCATATATATTCACAAAAAAGGCCTAGAGATCAAAAAGTAAAATTGTGAAAAAACTTAATTGATATATTGGATAAAATTCCAGAATACCCACATGCCCATAATCCCTCTTTGAGAAATCTCTACTTTTGCTTCCTAAATGGATAATGAACCACAAGATCTGGGCTACCTCCCTTCCCATCAGTAAATATTTGACAAAGGAGTGGCCCAGTCACAGGTTGGCCAGGGACAACAACCTGATGCCCTAGCTACAAAAGAAAAACAGGACCAAATTATCTAAGGAATATGAACTAGGACATAGACAAAAGCTATCCTAAACTAAAAGTCCACAAGTATGAAAACATTATAGGGCTACACCCACAGGAAGGTCATAAAGGAAAGGACTCAGAGGAAATCAGTCTGGAGAGGAAAGAAAATAGACAACTATGCAGAGAGACTTAATGATGCCATGAGAAGGAGAAGAGAGCATGCATAAGATACAAAGTAAGTGAGTGAGGAAAGAGAGGATGGACATAATAAAAGACAAAAAAGAGAGAGACAGAGGAAAATAAGTGAAGACAGAGGTGCGTAAAAAGAGAAAATAGGCAAATCGGTGAGAAAGAGGCAGAATAGGGCAGACAAAGGACAGAAGAAAGGAAGTGACAACAGTCTGGCCAGTTCTAGAGCTGCCTTGGCTCCTGTATGAAAGGTTTAGGAGGCGAAAGCGTGAAAAAGAAGAAGGGTAGACCAGGAAATTTAAAGTGGGGGGGGGGGGGGGTATTTCTGCGCTCCCGGGCAGAGCTCACCAAACCCAAGATGGAGGGAGGTGAGTGCGCACTCGGGCTTCGGGGCAGGCAGCTTTTAAGGATGGAGGTCAGGTGAGGTCCTGAAGGGGCAGTTCATTAGTTCCGGAAGTCAGGTTGGGAGGGGTGACACAGCCTCCGCAGCTCCAGTTGCAGTGCCCTTCCCCGTTCCCCCGACCTAACACTGTAGCTAGGCTCTTCAGCTTTTCCTCCATTCTCACAAAACCTCTCTATAGTCTAATCAACTTTTTGAGCTATATTGAATGAGTTTCCTGTTCTTGCAAAAAAAAAAAAAAAGAGAGAGAAAGAGAGATTGGAACTGTCTTTAAGGAAATTAGCTTCAATTA